>JANIHY010000143.1:49053-65717 GCA_027479065.1 Erythroxylum brevipes
CAATCGAAATCGGATTCAGAATACCTTAATTCCTTTTTCTGGAGTTCAACTTTAATTTATTACTAATGTAATAAATCAAACAAATAGAAAAAAGTTACTTTATAAATTTTTCGGACCCGAAAACTGACCCAAAATACCTCAGGGTACCTTTACGAGAATTCTGGATTTTTTTTTTTACTGTAGAAGGCTTCTGTACGATTGACGTCATGCGCACATCAGCGAACGGCGCATGCCTGGCATGCACGAGGCTAGACGCACACCAGTCGCGTCTGAAGCATGGCTAGCACGCGCGCCCACGCGCAAACGAGCATTGTGGGGCGCTTACGTTGCACCCGCCACCACGTGTCGCACATCCGCCATGTCACATGTCAGACGCATGGACTGTCCAGATTCGCGCGTGCGTGACACGTGCCCGTCGTTCCACGCAGTTGGTGTGCAAGTCGTGGGTCGCACGTGTCGTGTACGTGCGACGCGTATTGCCCGTCCGCTGGAGCTGCATGTCGGCGCCAGATTGGCGCATGTGTCACATGCGCCGATCATACGCGTGTGCTCCAGCGTGCTACAGTACCGTTGGATGCGTGTAGTGCACGTGCCTGACGGTCTCCAACTCGTCCGACATCAGAAGCAATTTTCAGCATCCCGGGAGGCCTTTTTCACTATGTTCGACCCTTTTTTAACCTGTTTTTCGTAGCTAACCTTATGTATACCACTTTTATGTAATTATATACGTAAAAAAACTAAAAAACAAATAAAAAACTAAGGAAAATCAAATGAGATGAAAAACTGAAAAACCTTCGTTTCCGGCAATCCGATCACATAACCGCTCTGATACCACTTGTTAATACGTAATGGGAGCTTTATTACGTACCCCGGATCTACATGAAAGGATTAAAAGCGAAAGTAATGCGGAATACCTGGGTTTCGGTTCTATCTTTGATTCCGATGTTGATTCCGAGCTCCAAACGTCTCCGAATCTCCCGAGACCTTTAGTGGAAAGTGATCATCGACTCACGGGCTAAATCTTTCTACAGTTTTCTCAAATCATGAGCTTCTTTAACGAGTCAGGAATCCTTATGCTCATGAATGAATTCTTGAGTAACTACAAACGACCTTATCTTTATATAGCTTCCATATCGGGCTTCCCCATTACAAGACCGATATGGATCCGATCCACACTAATCGGGACTCATTTTTCACTCGAACTTTGGTCCATTAATCTAGATTATTTATTGGGTCACTTTATTATCTTTATCTGAATCAATTGGTATAACTTAACCGGTAATTTATTTAAAAACCAAAATTGTAATTAATGTTAGTCCAACTTTATGAGTCATGGACAAAATTGTCCCTAAGGACAAAATTGTCTAACAAAGAGGTCATAGTATTTTCCAGATGTTAGTTGGAGATAGCTAGAGAGGGCTAAGGCGTGGAGGAGGAAGGTGATAAGGAAGGAAGGGATGGGTTCTGAGTAGGGTTAAAGGGGCAAGGTCAAAAAAATCCTGTTGAGTGCACAATGGTTAGTATCCAGAGATTGTTCAACCATTTTGCTAAAAGAAAAACAATGGTAAAGTTGAAATATCGTTTCACTAGCAGTAATGGAAATAGATGGAAAGAAGATGGAAATAGATGGAAAATTGAAATATCGTTTTAGATTCGGACACTCGACTCACATCTCTTAACCCCCTATTGGTCGGTATCACGAAACTTCTCAGTCGTAACTGGACAGTCTTCCCTCACCATACATACTGGGAAGGCAATTGCTGCGCAGACTGGTTAGCCACAGTCGCGGTCAATTTTGATTTAGAGATTACCACTTTTGTACAAGCACCCACTGGGTGTCTTTCGCTCCTCCTAGAGGATATGACGGGGTCTCATTACTCACGCAATATTTTGTAATTGATTGTTATCCTTTCCCATTAATACAAAAAAAGAAGAGCTAGGTAGTACCCTTAAACAAACATGGAAAGATAACCTTTAGAGAGAAGAGGCTAATGTTACTCCGGGAGAGTTGATCGGTAAGGAGAAAAGGGTAAAAAGGAGTTGTGAGAGTGCGGAATAGATCAAACACGATTGGTGGGGAGGAATTCTTTTCCATTAAAGACTTGCCATGATGCTCTCCTTTCCCCTCTTCATAGACCTTTCTGCATATTCATCATTCCCATTTGATTGGACTTCATAAAAGGATCAAGTTTAGTCCAATCGTGAATCAATACCATCCATAATCATCGTTCTCATAAATTATGTAATTTAATTCACAATTAAAACAAACTTTTAATTTGTTAAAATTTTAAAATACAATCACCCAACCATTTTTCTGAAAGTACTCTTTGGCAATGAAACACAACTCTCCCAGACACATTTTAATGTGTCGATGTGTCATAATTTTGTCTTCACCTTAGAAAGCATTCACAGTTCATCCACACCTTCTTTCATTGCCCAACACATACACAATGTTCATCTCCATCGCCACCATTAATGGCCACCACCACCACAACATCACACTCTGCTACGGCCACCACCTCTCCTCCACTTCTCACCTCAAATTCCAGAACCCGCCTACCACCCTCTCCTTCTCCTCCTCCCCATCCAAGCCATTTCTACTCACTTCCACCAACACCAATGCTTCCAACAACAACAACAACAACAGCATCATCACTTCTCTTGAGACTTCTAACAAGCTTCGCCACCTGAAGTTCACGACTTCCCGCGATGAACATGACGGAGGAGAAATAACAGTGTCGTCGGCCTGCGCCGTTGCCTCCGCGATCCGCCGGTGTTCAACTTCTCCGGTGAAATTTTTGCAAAGGATTGAAAAGGGTCAGAAGAACAAGTTGGTGATGCCAAGTTCTGATTTTCTGAGACTTTGCGTTGAGCAATTGGACCTCTTCCGTAGAGTCGTCAACCCTGATGCTGTTCTCTCGGTTGGTCCCATCAAGTTCCTTTTTTTTTTTTCCCCTTTCTGTCTTTTTTCGGTTACACTTTCACGAGAAAGTGACGGAAAAGGAAAGAAAATGAATGAATGAAGATGGATGAATGAATGATTTGTGCAGGTTTATGTGAGGCCGGCGGGTAGTTACGTTATGGACAGGTTAGAGCTGCGTCGAATTACTTCTTATCCTGGAGGGAATACTGCTGAAGTTGTGATTTTGGTCGGTAATTTCAATATTCCAACAGGGTTACGCGCAGCAGAAGCTGCTCTCTCCTGCCAACAGGTATGCCATTTCGTATCTTAACATAATTTTAGCAAAGTTACTATATTTGTTGTTGATCTCTTACTGGGTTGTTTCCGAAATTTGTCTCAAATTGAAGGTTGAATTAGTTACTGAGCATCGTGCAGTGGTGTTTCCAATGGTGAAACATCCTTTTGTGGTTGGGTTCTTGGTTGCTGAGTTGCCGGAGATGGAAGTGGAACTTCCATCGGGAAATGCGCCAAGTGAGGAGCATGACTTGATTCACTTTCCCTCGCCGGAGGAAGCCTACGGTTTATCTCCTGATTATGATAAAAAATTTTCGGGAATTCGATCATTGAATGATCAGCCATTGGAAATTGTTGAGTTTACTGCTGAACAGAGAACTAATGCTATTCACATCTCTCAGTCATTAGCTATGGCTTATGTTATGGATCAGGTGGCTTACTTTCTGACTTTCTGAAATGCTTAGTTTGAAATCATGGAGCCATCTGTAGCCCTCTTATATGTTATGCCTACTGAATTCATTTTGTATAACTTGCTTGAAAGTTGAAGCACCATGTTTTAGTCTCTAAAATTTATATGCTTTTAACTGACATGTAACAGTGTTTAGCGAATGCTACAATTGTTTAATTGACAATACAAATTGAATTGTGTGAATTTATCTTGTTTTCTTAGTTTATAGTGAATGGATTCTCTTCGAGGCATATCTTCTCCTTACTGGGTGATAACTGTCCTATTTGTTTCTTTCACAGAAAGCAATGCTACTACAGCAATCATCATGGCAAAATAATGTGAGAATGAGTAACCTGGTTGAACAGGTAAACCATTCTAAGAGTCATTTAATGGTATGATATTTGAAATCTTTTAGTGCTAATATGCTGAGTTCTTTTCTGCTGAATTACCTTCAGATTCGAGGTCCTCTGTCTAGCCTTCGAACTTTAAGTAAAATGCTATCCACTCACGTCAAGAAAAGTGAGGCATGTGCTTTTACTTTGTCTTACATTGTAACTCCTTTCTCTTTTCACATTATATTGAGATATTCCAGTGTTGATTTGCAGATCTCCTATGACATTGTTGAAGACATACTGGTACAAGGTGATCGAATTAGCAATACCCTTCAAGAACTGCAGGATGCTGTGTATTTGACAAAGGCGATCTCTCTTTCTTTTTCTTCCTCTTTTGGAGAAATAGAAGACGACATATTTGCAGTTCTCTTCTATATTTTAGTGATGATTTTTATTTATTTTTCTGGTATCCTTACTAATAGGCTTTAGAGAACTTGAGTGAATAAGAACCTGTCCTGAACAAACCTCTTAATACAACCAAAAGGAAAAACAAGGAAAGATGAATAAATGTTATGTGACACGTGTAGATTTCATTTTTTTTCTAACAACATCCTTGTGATTTTTGTAGGCCAATATAGTGCACTATAATGAAGAGACATTAAAGAGAATTCCAGACTCATCTTATGAACATCATGATTCAATGAGGTCTCAATTGTCAGATAGTTCTCCAAGAAGCAATGATGATGAGATGCGAAGTGATCCAATTTCTCTAAATGCTAGAGCCAAGGATTTAGAGATGCCTATGCCACCGTTGGCCCTTGCCCCTTTACAACATGGAGTAAGGTATGTCTAGATCAGTTAAAATGGCTCTCGTGGCTCAGTGATAGAGACTGTCAAAGTCATATTACCCAAAGAAACAGAAAGTAACAACATTCATCTTTTTGGGTTACTGACTATTAACATCAAACCCACAAGTGGTAGCATTCACTATATTACTTTTTTTTTGGTTGCACAATGGAATCTAACCCTATATCGCATATTTTGCTTCATTTTGCTTATGTAATGCAAGACAATTAAGTGTACTTCCATGAAAATTAATCGTGTCAGGAAGACCGTGCAATGTTTCTGAGGTATTGTCAGATATGGTGGAGGCTGTGAGACCTCTTGCACATAAACAGAAACGTATAGTAGAGCTATGCGAATTCTCTCAATCTTTGCAAGTTTCTGTAGAAGAACCAGCTTTACGTCAGGCTCTGAGCAATTTAATTGAGGGTGCATTGTTGCGTACACATGTTGGAGGCACGATTGAAATTACGTCTATTGGAGCACCAGCAGGTGGTGCTCTTGTTATTATAGATGATGATGGCCCTGATATGCACTATATGGTAAGAATAGTAATCATTGTCTGTTATTCAGATTAGTGATGTGGTTCTGTCTCTCTGAAGGGAGGGACTCAGGAGCAAAGATTTGAACCTTCTTCAGAAATGGTTAAGTTTTGTTTGTTTATAAAACAACCTTCTTGCATGCCTGCACACTGAAATGGCAGAACCAACTGTTCTCTATTTCAGACACTGTAAGATTAAGTGCAGCGGTTGTTTAGTTTCAATTCCTTTTGTTCGTCTGAATAAGCAAAAATGAGGACAATAAGAAGTTAGCTATTATTAGAAAAAGTACGAAAGATAATTGAGATTAGTTTATTGGTCAGGTAATATTTTCTTTTAAATTTGTTAAGCTAAAATTTTACTTTGATATAAGCTTTTTGCCAATGGATGTTCATGCAGACCCAGATGCATTCCCTCACACCATTTGGGGCAGAGCTTTTCTCGGAGAACATGATTGAAGACAACATGACATGGAATTTTGTCGCTGGGCTCACTGTTGCTCGTGAGATTCTAGAGAGTTATGGTTGTGTTGTTCGTGTCATATCTCCCCGCTTGACTGGGGCAGCCTTGGGAGCTGGAGGAACTCGGGTAGAAGTGTGGCTTCCATCTTCTGCTGCATTGGCTGATCTATAAGGGCTTTCTCATGATTCATAGAATAGAGTGGCAGTTGGAATTATATCCAATCAGACTGAACCTTTGCTTCAAGAAATCAACAGCAAGAGCAAGTTGGCAATGGAGCCTGTGATTTGCTTACCAGCTGTGCTTCCGAGTCTGAAAATTCTGGAGAACTTGACTCGGTTTAGCTGTAGTTTGATAGTCATTATCTGCATTGGTTTGATGGAAGTACAAGCATGCAGGGTTTATTAAAATCCCCTCGAATGTCTATGGAGCATCATCATGACTAGAGTTCTATGCACAGGATAAAGTTGGAAAAGGACAATGTCAATGTGGTATTCAGAATAGCCTATAGGCCTGTCTGTATTGCTTTAAAAGAAATGAAAAGCTATTGTGGAAATGAATTTCAGCAAAAGCTGTAGATTCCCGTTCTAGTTTAGCACTTGCGGTTCAGGCGTTCTTAATACTAGCTTACCACCGATAGTAGGACAAGCAGTTACTTGTCGTGAGGCCATTCGGTCCTAAGGAGGCAACTTGAGATTCAAGATTTGACACATAAGTTAAAAAAAGATCCTTTTTTCACTGAGAATCTTGAAGATCAAGAGCTCTCGCATAAAGTAGGCTACTTTCTTTAGTAGGCTAACTTGGTAGAACATGGAACACAACCCAAAGAGAGGAAGCTTGAAAGAAGCTTTGTAATGGTCCTCCTTGCATTGGGCAGATCGCAGCTTTTATGTTTTTTTATTTTTGCTTGTGTACGTGTGGCTTGGTAGGGATTTTCCCTCTCCTTCCTCATACAGATATTACACTACCTCATAGATAATACAACAGCCAAATTAACGGCATACACGAAACGTTGATTCAGTAGTAAGACCATAATTAGTAGCTCTCTTTAACAAAGTTGGTGGCTTTGGGCCATATTGTACTATATAATCCATGGTATATGACTAAAGAAAAGTTGAAAGGCGAAAAATAAGGAAGAAAGTGTGCAGAACTTTGCGGATGATAAGTCCTTCTCAAGAAATGTGCATATGAACCGAAGGATGGTGCCGTGTACCCAACCCACCATTTTGGTGCTTAGTGGCCAGACACTCTAAGCCCGTCAATTACAATGGGCGGTGTTTGTCTTGCACGTTAGAACCCTTTAGACAGACTATTGTTTCGAACCTCTTTCCATCTGTATGTAATACTTAGTATAAACTTATTATATATTCCGGATTTATATGAAATAATTAAAAATATGAAGGTAATATGAAATATTTGATTTCGATTCCATTTTTAATTTCGATGCCGATTTCAAGTTTCAAATGATCACAAACTTTCCGATGTCTTTTATGAAAAGTGTTCAACGAGATACGAGTTAAGTCTTTCTATAGTATTTTTAATACATAAGCTCTCTTAACAAGTTAGAGACTCCTTATATTTACTATTGATATGAGCAATTGCAGGAGAACTTAATCTTTATATAATTTTCATATTGGACTTTTTCATTACAAGGTTGATATAGGTCTAGTTTATATTAATTAGGACCTATTTTTTACCCAGACTCGACCTATTAATCTAGATCATTTATCGAATCATTTTATTATTTTTATCTATTATTTGAAAATTAAAAATATAATTAATAATTATACAATTTTATAAAAAAAGGACAAAATTGTCCAACACTACCGGCCCTACTCAAGCTCACCTAACCCCGTCTTAAACACTCAACCAAGTATTTGAAAGTAGCAAGATCCACTAAAAGAAACTGCAGACTAGTGGGCCAGTGGCCATTATCGCATGGCGTTTTAAGTTCTTATCCAGGGGTTTGTGGCTTAGCATGTACTTGTCTGAAGCATCAACACCTAATGTAATAAACTAATAAAAAGTGGGATCGACCCAAGGCTTGTCTTATATAGTTGCCTCACTTCCTAATCAAAACAGCCAATGCCATTTTGAAAAGTGGAATAAGAGTTTCATCCTTTGCACGCATCACAAAAGACCCTCTTGCAGGTCTGCCTCCTAAGACTTGGGAACTTCAATGTTACATGAGGAAAAACATGCAGAAGAAATTATGAGGATTTCAGTTTTATTTTGATACAATACAAGCCTATGGTCTGTCTTCATTGACCAGTTGGGTTGGTGCTCAAAGAATTTGAAGAGGACAAATTGACTAGATGGCGTCATGTCCAAGCTGCTCAGGTCAAAGTCCTTAGCCCGTCGCCGCCGGCTACGACCAACACCACATATCTACATTAATTGACTTGTTCTTCTTGTTGAAATCTGAAAAGGGTATGGGTCCAGCTGATTAATGAGAACTTCAATGCGTGATACAAGGACAGATTGAACTTATTGATATCCATTTCAAGAAACAACAGCAAATCGCATTACAATTTACAATTAGTAGTTGTGATGGTTTAAACATGATATTTTAATTTTTACCATAGACGAATTTCTATTTTAATTGAAATAATGCTATTTTTCCTTTTTCGAAAAACATTCTATTTGAAACATAAATTCAGAAAAAATTAGGTTCATAGCATCATTTTTTAACAATTCTGCACAATTTATTTCATTATATTCAATTAGCATCTCTAGGCACGATCAATACCTAACAGGTGACTGCTTGACTAACATGCAAAACAAAAGCTAAAGCACACCAGTTGATTTGATTCTACAAGCAAAACAAAAGTTAAAATATTGCAAAAGCAACAAAATGTAACATTTGGGATGAATCCTAAGCTATAATAAGTGTTGGAATAAGCTACAAAATGAGTCCGCTCACTCGGTTTTATCTGATTTAACTAATGAAAACGTTTCTGATTTTATGACTAAGCATATATTGCCGTTTTCACCAAATTGACTACTTCTTTTAGCATCTTCTTCTCTTCAACAATAAGCATGTTTTTATTCAGAATCAACAAATCTTCTTTTCCTTCCCAATGTAATAATTCATTAAACATGAAACTAGAATTTAGTAATCCTGCTCATGTCAATTCGTGCATGTGGACTACATAAACCTCATGTAGACTGCATATAAACAATAGTACATGCAAGTCATCGTGCTTACCAAATCAAGAGTGACTAGTTTCCTCCCCTTTTATATGTGCAAGAATCTATGTTAACATGCCCATTTGTATGCATCAATGCCATTGTTAAATATTTAAAGCCCTCTCCCTCCCATACGTATAACGTATCCTATAATCCCTTAATTTCCAATTTAAAATGGAAATAACTACAAAATGGACTTAGATATATTTACCATATCTACTGTGTACCTCTCTTAAATAACGTACAGAACAGTTTCTTCCATCTTCAGTTCTTCCAGTTTCTCACCTGAAAGATTCGGCGTTTATTCTCTGAACTCTTCTTCGAACGTTTTCCTTTTTCGGCTTCTTGATTTAGAACCCGAATAGCCGATCACGAGCTTTAACCTCCTTCGAGGAAGTGTTGATTCTCCCATTCTTGACAGCAACTGGTTGCTTTTTCTCGTGATCTCTTTCCAGGTTTCCTGATGTTTCCATGCTCCGGGTTCCTTACTTTCACTTGGGTTTTCGAAAGTTTCAATCTTTTACGGTTTGGTGTTTTGATAACTGGGTGTTGAATTTGCTGTTGTTTTGGTTATATGCAGCTCGTTGTGTGTTTTTTAGTCGTGAATTAAGGATTTGGTTGCTCGTGATTTTTGTGAAAGCTCACTTTCAAGTTATCAAGTCGTTTGTTTTTGTCTTTCTTGAGTGTTTTCAGCTGTTTTCAGGTCATTTCTTTGAGAATTTTCATTTGCAAGCAACTTATTGATTGTTTTCTTACATTTAGCTGTTTCCCTGATTGCTACCTTTGAGTTTCATTTGTAAGTTACTTAATCCTTGTGCTTTCCGTGTTAGTAAATAGGTTTGCTTTATTTTCGTCGGTCCTTCCTTGTTTACATTTGAATTTCTAATTCTTTGCAGGTTAATATTTTAATTTTAGTCAAATAGCTTCCTTTGCTTGCTTGAAAAAGGTGGGGACCAAGTAGAGAATTCATATTGGGGTTGTCAACTGAGCACAAGAACATTATTTTATACAGTCGATTGTGGAGTGATGCGTGTTTATTGGGCTGTGTAGGCTTTATGATGTTAATTCATTCCCAGGTTGTCTTTTATGTTTCAGTTGTTGCTAAACTTAACTATTTGTATGATTAGTTTCTAGTGTTATTGAATAGAAGCGGGATTTCAGGTACCTGGGGTTACGCATAAATGATTGCAAGTCTCTTCTGAAAGATAATTATAAGGAATGAGATCGATATCTAAGTTACTTAGTGGTTATTCCGTCTCATCTTGCCGCTATTGGTATTAGATTGATCATCGTTGTTTGGAGAGTAGAGCTAGGTGCAGAAATTATGCTGAATAGGTAGTGATGGTTGTTGTAGTCTTGAGGTCATTCATTTCCTCAGTCCAGTGTGTTATATGATTTTAATTCGAAGTTACACAATAATTGTTCTGTTACTATGATACTTCTTGACATAAGACTATTTTCACCTTTGAGTCTTTGGCTAACATTCCAGTTTGTGTTCTACGCGGTTCAGGTCCTGTGTTTCATCTTTTTAGTCTCCGTCCATATCTCAGGACCTGTTGAGCAGTTTGAAGCTTGCAGTTGCTGCATCATCACTTATATTTTTTCTGGATATATGGCAGAGGTTTGTACATAGAATGGGAATCCTTATACGCAGGTTCGTATTTGTTGTTTTAAATTCTTCCGCAGAAATATTAGTTACCTTTGGATGAGATGACTTCTTAGCTAAGACCTTTATTTTTTTGCAGTGTCCCTACTAAAAAACCTAACGATAGTATGAGGGTTATTGTAATAACATTTCTGGGAGTGGTTTTTGGCTTCTTCATAGGAGTATCTTTCCCCTCATTGTCACTAAGTAAGGTATGCTGTATTGTGAATTTCTCTTTTATCTCCCTCTTCATGCTTATCTGGTGTTCTACTCAGGCTTCATCTATCATACCTGTGAATGCTTCCTAGCATTTCCTTTTCCTCTTTTCATCTGTTATGTGTGCCTGTTCTCCTTTTGAGTTCTATGCTCATTATGGGTTTGTGAGTTCTTTTGTTGGTGAGTAGAACATTAATTTTGTGTTTAATTCTTGTAGCTAAATATTGCATCCAGTTTTCTCCCTTCCACTGATCTTGCAGATGTTGACAAAAGTTTAGCGTTGTCAACCCAAAAACTTTTGGATGATTTAGCTTATGGTAAAAACAACAGCCGGCCTCAAAGTTTGAATGATACATCTAAGGTGGGCTCCTGCATTCTATCTCTTCATTCTCATACTTTCCATGATTATAAGCTTTTGTTACATTGAGAAAATAACTGAAAAAGTCAGATCTGTACCATAATAACTGAAAGATTTCCAACTGAGATGACACTAAAAATCCTGTAGTTTCATGGAGTAGATTGAGTTGACTGTCATTTCCTACTCACTTTTTTTTTACCTTTCTTTTGAGGATTTCTCTGCACCGGCTGTACTGCACTACTGCAAGCAAAAATGCAGACATGTTTATCTAGTTATGCTACCTTCTCAAGCCAAGTCTTATCCAGAACATTTTAAGTTATTAGGTCAGACATAAAAAAAGAGAAGCAATATTTGCTATGGAACCATTTTTCTTCTTAGGCAACTGCATATGGTCAGTATTGTGTTTAAAGAGCCTATTAATTTGAAATAGATTCAAAGTATTATATAGCTCTGACCCAATGGATGTTTTATGGAAGTTCCCTCTCCTATATGAAGTTTAATTGGAATGATGAATGATGTTCTATGTGTATTCCCAATGTTTTCATTTTATTTGGTGCTTCTCATGTAACCTTATGCAGATTTGGGTCCCTTCAAACCCCCGGGGTGCAGAAATGCTCCCGCCTGGAATTGTTGCTGCTGAGTCAGACTTCTACTTGCGAAGATTGTGGGGCAACCCCAGCGAGGTGTGCATTCTGCCATCTTATCTGCAAGCTGAATTCAGTCTTCAAATGTCTCATTCACAACTTGTGATTTTCTGATACATTAGAAAACAATATATGTTATCCCTTTTAAAATTTGCATACAGTCTTCTGGTTTGATTGAGTAAATTATTAATTTGCTACTGTACTTGTTTGGTACTAATCTAAAGTTGGAGCAAGGGACTGAGATTGAAAGAACTACATGTAACTGTATATAATTGATTCTTAAATCAAATGAAATGGGGAGAAAGGAACTCTTACAATGAAATCTAGCTGCAATTTATAAATTGACTGAACACTGTGTTCTGAGATTTATGATGTAGCTTCCTTACCATGTTGATTGCCGTATCACTGTAGAGAGGATCTTGGGAAACAAAAACTGTAGAATTTTCCTTGGTACACATGGAAAGTGAAGTTTCAGATCATATGCATGACAGTGCTTCTTAGGGTAGATTATTCTCCAAAATGCATAAAGTCACACTCTGTAACCTCACTTTTCTAGCTTCCCTTCCCATGGTTTTTATATCCATTATTGTTGAGACTTGAGAACATGGTAAATTTGACTGATATTTTGAGGATGTTTGATGTGCAGGATGTGATTTATAAACCCAAATATCTGGTAACCTTCACTGTTGGTTATGGTCAGAGAGCAAATATTGATGCATGTGTAAAAAAGGTTTTTCATCCATCTTTTCCTTCTCTCTCAACGCATGGACACACACACGCACGCACGCAGCCCTTGACCTGCTAAAACCTCATTCCACCAAACACCTATTTTGCTCCTTTCACCTTCTTCTTCTCCAAAACTTTAAATGTCTAAGTACCTGGTTGCTACCTTGAATTCATGAAAGAATTGTGTCTTTCTTGCAGTTTTCAGAGAACTTTACAATTCTCCTTTTCCATTATGATGGACAAGTGACCGAATGGGATGAATTCGAATGGTCCAAGCGTGCTATCCATGTTAGTGTTCGTAAGCAGACTAAATGGTATGGAACTATAGTTAGCCTCTTTGGAAAGTGAGAATAAAACTTTCCTAGCTCACAGATCTATATTTTCCTCTTGCTAGCAACTTGAATATAATTGTTACTGACTTTTGAACAATGCTTAGAGATTTATTTTCATTAAATTTTGTCCTAGGTGGTATGCAAAACGTTTTCTACATCCTGATATTGTGGCATCATATGACTACATATTTATTTGGGATGAAGACTTGGGAGTTGAGCACTTCAATGCAGAAGAGTGAGTTTTAGATTTGGGAAATTTATTGCAATTGTTTTGTTCAAAGTACTGAATACTTTTGTTTTGCCTTCTTTACGAATTTTAACATACCATTTTGTGCACTTGTAGATACCTAAAACTTGTGAAGAAGCATGGCTTGGAGATTTCTCAGCCAGGATTGGAACCCAACAGGGGGCTAACATGGCGGATGACAAAGAGGAGAGGTGATCATGAAGTTCACAAGTAAGAGAAACAGAATAACCGTGTAGAATTTTCACACACATGCCTGCCTGTGCTGGTTGGTTTGTGCTTTAACTTGATCTTCGTTTGCTGTTGATTCCCATCAGAGTGACAGATGAGAAACCTGGCTGGTGCAGGGATCCCCTTTTACCACCTTGTGCAGCGTATGAGTGCATTTGGCTATCTTGTTCCTGTTGTTGTCATTTGGTTTTTTTGTATCTTTTATGTAACATCAATGTCTCCATCATTTTACTTTTGGGTCTTTTTTTGTGTGGATACAGATTTGTTGAAATTATGGCTCCAGTGTTTTCACGAGATGCATGGCGATGCGTATGGCATATGATTCAGGTAAAGAAGATTGTGGTAATCTCGGTACGTCAAAAGTTGTACATGTCTCTTGCTCTGTGGAATGCAGCAGCAAGTTATAATTGGTTAGTGTTGGAATCTACAGAATGACTTGGTCCATGGATGGGGTCTTGATTTCTCTATGAGAAAATGTGTAGAGGCAAGGACCTCCACTTTCCTCTTTAGTTTACCCATTTTTCCTTAATGTTGTTTATTTCTTATTATTGTTCTCGTGAAGGAGGTCGTATATTGAATTATTTTCTCTTGAACCCAGCCTGCACATGAGAAGATTGGAGTTGTAGACTCTCAGTGGATTGTACATCAAACCGTTCCTTCACTTGGGAATCAGGTGAGGACATTCTTGGCTTCTTCAGCTGCCTTTCCATTGCCTTCATTTCATTTAAAATACAGACGTGCTTCAACTTCTAATCCTGCAATTTTTGTAGGGCGAATCTCAAAATGGAAAAGCACCATGGCAAGGGGTATGGCAACTTATGCTTTTGAATGACTTTAGTTACCTCTATAAGTTTGTTTACAGTCTTGACTGGGCTTATTTTGCACATTTCCTGTTAGTATGCCATTTTTGGACACAAACGTGGCACTTAGGATTCTGATGTATATGATGTTATTGCTGCTGATGAGAGAGCTATATTTACTTGTGACAGGTGAGGGAGAGATGCAGAAAAGAATGGACCATGTATCAAAATCGTTTGGCGAATGCTGAAGCATACTATTACAGGGCAATTGGAATTGATCCTTCCAAGATCAAAGGTCACTAGGGAAAACAGAAGCTGATTCTACACTACCTGTGGTTACCACAGCATAGAATCCTATATATATTTGTAATTCTAAAAGTTAATTCATGTACTAGTGACAAAAATTTTCTTGTGTGAATCAGAATATCATTACAAACACTGTTGGAAATAAAACCCTTTCAGAATTTCTTCTCTCTTTCAGTTCACTAACATTATTGGGCATCAGAGTTTGGGTTGAGGGATTGGACCAAGTGAATTTCAGAAACTGAACAAGAGTGGTCCTTCCTTCCTTGCAGTAACTAAAATGTAGCTTTCATATTCTTTATTACTAGACGACAGATAGGAGACCTGGAAACAACTAAAACTGATAACAAGGACGTGTGATCACACGTTATGTGGATGTCAGTCGTTTGTCGGAGCACAGTGTGCGGCTGATTTTGGTTTCATCTGATGACGGCCAATGAAATCACTGACTTCGCTACCACCACTCACCATTGGAGCTGTAACAAAAATTTGCCCGCATGTTGCAAGTGGGATTGAAATCTGTATGGTGGGCATTTTTAGGTTATAAGTTGACTAATCGTCACGTAAAAGCCGGCCGACAATCATTCCCTTCCCTTCCCTCAAACCGCCGTACAAATATAACAATCAAGGAAGACCCATCTTTACTCTTTTTGAGAGTGAACATTAAATATAGATTTACCAACGAATTGACTAGAAAAGAAAGGATGTGTCGAGAAGATGATAAAAGATGCCGCCTTTCGGTCATGCAATCACGGACCATCAGTTGGTTCTGCGTCCGTTTCAAAGAAAATGTCGAAATCGAACGGCAATCAATAGGCATCACGCTGCGCGCAGTAACCAAGATATGTCTGTTCCATTCCATCGAACTCAAAAGGTCTAATCTACACTTGGCACGCGTCACAACCTTAATCTACCAGAGTTCTGCTGAAAACGTCCCATCCAGAGAAAATGAGTTGATGATCATCGAATCGTATGCAGACCCTACACGTGTTAGAACCTATCACGGCCAGCCCCTTGAACTATTGTTACCAAATTGATGGCTACTAGGTTTGGGCCCGACCCAACCCGGTTAAGTTTGGTGAAGCCTATTTTAGCTCCTCCGTCTGTTTTGTTGAAGGGTATTGCTTGCTTCTTCCTCGATCCCTCTGGTACTCAATTACCTTCTCTGTCACACAAAGGATCCTTTTGCCATTCCTTTGTGGGTTCCTTGGAAAATTCACCATGGGAGTCTCTAGCTTCCCCCCAGCGGCTGAAGGAGTGTTACCTGTGTTAGTACTCAATACTGTTTTGTCTTTGGCGCTGATAAACAACATGGTAAGGTCTGTGTTGCAAGGTATGGGCTCTAATTCATCAACAAGACAAGATTTTGAGCCAGACCCAGATGACAATGTAAGAGAAAGAAGAGTGTCAATAACCCAGTTCAAAGCCCCTGTGCCACAGTAGTGGTGATAAGTGCTGGTAGTAGCTGTAACAAGGGTTGGGTTACTACAGTTGAGTGCTGTGTGTGTTTGTGTAGGATTCTTGACAGTTTGGACAAGTGGTTCGATAACAAACATAGTATCTGTCCTCTCTGTCGAACTGTCCTCTACTTAGATGGTGAACAGTTTTGTTGGAGGGCATAGTCTGTTACCCCCTCTTTGAGTTTAAATGATATGCTACATTTCAATTTTCTTTTTCCTTCTTTGAGCTTTACTCCTGGTTTGATCTTCTAACAATATTATTAAATTTAAGGCCTCATATTAAATTTATTAACATATTATCAGACAGAGGCCTGCGTTTATGTTTGTTCAAAGTTCCAAGTGGAAACTCAGGTATATTGAAAAAGAAAAGAAATTAAAGAAAAAACAAACAGGGGGGCTGTTTTTCACGAATCCTTGAGAACTACGAAGAAGAACCGTAGAGAAGAGAGAAGTAGGAACTCCAAGTAAGTTGTCTATTTTAACTATTATACCTTTCTTAAATAAAAGTAAATATTTTCTGTTATTATGTTTTTAAAAAATGTGATGGTAGTACTAATGATTAAAATAATTTAGCTAACCAGTTTAATCATAAAAATTATAAACTGTTTAATTTTTTTGTTTGATTTAATTTTTCAGATTTATTTATTTTAATAGTTTTTATTGTTAAAAATAAATTAATTTATTAATTAATCAGTTAAT
>JANIHY010000143.1:142393-158159 GCA_027479065.1 Erythroxylum brevipes
TTTTTTAGTAATTTTTTAATTTTCAAAAACTTTAGGCTAATTGGACTTAAGCCTTTTTAGCCTATCTCTTTATATTTTATATTATATATATATGGACACTTGTGTATGGAAAGTTTTAAATCGGTATAAAATAATTTAGAAATTTCATAATTCATAAATTTCAGTAGAACAGAAAAATGAGAGGTTTGTGATAATTTGGAATCCTTTTATATTAGGCAATTTATTATCTTTATTAGTAAAAGTATTTAATTTGATAGTTATGGTTACACTTTAGTGTGGAATTGGCTTCAAGTTACACTAGACCAGGCTCAGGCTTGCCCAAATCTAATCCCGCTTTGAAAATTTATGTTCAAGCGTATGCTCAACTTAAAGTTTCATCAAAGTTAAGATTTGCGATTAGGGATGATAACGAGTTAACTTATGACTCTAAATTTAAATGTTTTCATTGGGTCGATTTATGAATCAAATCAAACTCATACCGATTTGAAGCCTAACTTTTTTAAACAAAATAATATAAAATTAAATTTCAGACAGACCTTAACTTAATTAAAAAAGACATTATTTTATGCTTTTAATTTTAAAAAATTATTTAAAAATTGATGAAACCAACTCATGAATTGTCTCGTTGTCATTTCTACTCGTGACATGAGCTTGAATCTAAGACTTGAAGTCTGATTGAGTCCAATCAAATCTAATTATTTTTTAATTTAAAAATGACATCATCTTTACTTAAAATTTTTAATTTTTGACTTAGATTAGGCTAAATTGTGTAGCCTGAATTTGATCTGAACCTGAAGTTTAGAAATTTTAATAAAGTTAAGCTTAATCCGAAATCTAATCAACCGGAGGAACTCATTAAATGTAAATTGAGCCAAGTCGAACCCAAGTCAAAATGTCATCCCTATTATTTCAAATCGAACTTAACAATTTCTCTTCTTCTGGCTCAAGTAGTTACTCCAGATAAAGGATTTGCAACTCATTTTCTAATAAGCTCTCTTATCTTTTTCTTCTCAAAGCTAGGGTTATAAAAGGAAGAAAAAGAAATAACCAAGAAAAGTGTAGCAACAAGAATAAGGCTAATTACATTTCGAAAATGATAAATATTTTTATTAAAAATAATAATTTATTAAATGATCCATTTTCTTTCGACGAGCTACAACATACGAATGAAAAAAGCAATATTTCAAGTGAAGCTTCTTTTTTTTTGAAATTATTATAAGATTTAGTTAATTCAATAATTAAACTAATGGAATTATTGTATTAATAGTTTAGGGATTACCTTTTTAACCATAATTATTCTTTTGAAAATAGTTTAGGCTTTTTTCAAAAGAAATTTGAGTATTTATTACCTGGATATATTAAGTTTTTTAATATGCTATTTCCAAATTAATTTTTTAAAATACCTTGTTCCGGTTGATTTGCATTGACATATAATTGAATTGAAACAAGATTTTAGTTGGGCTTATTAGTTAACAAGCTCGTTATTTTTGAAACAGGCGAAACAGGCTTCTCCAGGATTTTGCCCTATGCTTCAATCTCAGAGCCCACTCCTGAAGAGGCCAGAACATGTATACTGGTAGCTAAAAAATGACAGTTAGGGGACAATATTCCTAGACAACCTACCTGGATTATATATTGATAACACCTGCAAGAGCCACATTGCACGTGTGCAGTCTAGATGCTTATGGTGGTTTTTGATTTGCCAATGCTCGTTGTTCCCTTACCAACAGGCCAACCTGAGCTGAGTTTGAGAATTCCTGAGACAACCCCCCCACATGCATGTTGGGATGATACGTAAAAATGCTGCTTCATGTGTTTACAGGCTTAGGCCTACATATAACTGTGATGGGGTAGCCTGGCCTGTGTTTTTCTCGCTTTTGTGCTTAGACAGCCTCTCCTTTATTGTGTCAGAAGGAGCCCAATCTTGATCACCATGTTTCACCTTTCACTGTCGCTCTTTTGTTTATATATTTGCTACATGAAAAGACGTTTCATTGAGCAAGTTCCACGACATGCCCTGAATCAGCATTCTAAAAGTGAAAGTAAGTCTTAAGGTTTTGGGTTCTCATTTAATTTAGTGACTTTTTGTGTGCATAAAATTTTGGGTCATTTTTTTTTAAATTTGTTTGAAATTAAATCGTAATTTACCTTCTTCACATAATATTTGAGCCTTTTGAATCCGAACATTCTAAAAATGCATGCCTCTTTTCCTCGTTGCCTCTACTTTATGCCCCAAAGGATTGATGGCTTTGCAGATCGCATCATTATGATTATCCTTGGACGGGACCTGTATGATTATCTTTCCCGGTATTATTATACAATATTAGCCCATTGGCAATAAAATATACACATTTGAAGACAATGAACAGTTGCTCCTCCTTTTTTTATTTTTCGAAAATCTAAATTTTCGTTATGTCAACAGCAGTTTAAAATTTAAGTGGATTATGTTTGCACTCCAACTTGATTAATACGACAAGTCGGATAAATTTATGAAAAACCTCTGAATTATCTCAATATTAAATTTTAAAAAATTTGAACCTATTAGTATGTGTTGATATATTGAATCCACCTAAAAGCTAAAAGTCAAATCTTGGTTTCTATAATCACCTAAATGTCCTAAAGCAGTCTTGATCCTTAGAGTACAGCAGTACTCTTTTTTAGCAATCTGCGTACTCCTTTTTCTTTACTTCTTTTGAATTAAACAACGAAGAGAGGACAACGCAACATATACCAACGTAATGATGGTAAACTTCCAAATCAAAAGGCAAATATCAAAAAACACGTATACATGAGCTCATCTTCATCGTCGTCATCATCATCATCATCACGGTAAGAGTTTATCTTGACCGACCACAGAATAGAAAATCTTGAACTCAACAGAATAGAAAATCTTGTTCAGAGCTTATGTTTATCCTTCCTTGTGCCTTTGCTAAAGTTCATGCGATGGGTCGAGAAGGGTTCTTTGGTTGGGTGCTTTCATGTTTCATTTTCTCACTTTATAATTATAAGATTAATTTGGTTAACCACTCTTTTGAGCTTTTGGATTGATAATGCTGGGACTTCACTCATCATCAAAAGCGACTTGTTCATTTAGGTTAGTTGGATGGATAGAGACAAAGACACTCTTCTCACTTACTAATTTCTCAATATATAATTTGTTCATCTTTTTTTCACAAAGGAATCAATTTAAAGCAGAAGACGTACATACCATAATTTATTTACGTATTCATAACTGTATCAGTGTTTGCTAACGAGCAGTTTACACATGAAAATATTTCAAGGATCAAGTAATTATATCGATCTGTCATTGTATAGCCGTCCTGCTCCTAATGCTTGCATATAACTCCATATGTAATAGAGAAAACCGATCATGCATGCACGAACCCTAAAACGTTGGGAACACACAACTTTTCCTGATACGAGTTAGCGATCAGAATCTTTTCCCTTTGGCAGGTTTTTAAGCAGAAAAGAAAGAAGGGAAATTATTCTGATAAAGTTCTGGTCCAGTGATAGAAATTCCTGCAAGCCAAACAGCAAAAGCGTGAATTCCAAGCCCCTCAACAGTTAAAAAAGTATAATGATGCATTGCTTTCATCTCGTAAAGAAGGAAAAAGAAGCAGAACCAAACAAAGCAATAAAAACAAAAGCCTAGATATGTCACAAAGAGCATAAGTTTCATGTCACAACACAAGACCTATGTATGCAAGTAGCTAGTAGCATATTTGATGATTGGATTAGCATATCAATGATGAAGGCAATCTCCACGTCAACCTTTTTCATGACATTTTTATCTGTAACTAATCAAAGGGGGGGTGTTGGGTTCGTAACAAGATTACTTGCCTGGCAAGCGAATCTTGTGGGAGACAGTGTTTGCGAGAACCGATTACTTTTGGAAGTGAGTTGTGTTTCAACGCATAATTTACCCACCACAAAATGTGTTAACTTTTCGATTTTTTGACTAATTGTCCTTTGGAATCCAACTAGTACTTGTCCTTAATACACCTAATCCCAGACACTCAGCAGACCAAAAGAAAGGTATTTGTACGTTTAGCCTAGCATAACACTGTTTTGGGTCAATGCCTCATCATTTCATCTTATTGGGAGGAGGAGGAGAGGATCACTCTGCTATCGGAAACCATTCTTAACTTCACCTGTGAAAGGAACATGTATAACTGTACTTCTCGTTTCCTTATCTTATTAATATGTTTAAAATAAAACATGTTCACCTCAAAATCAACATTTTTCATTTCATACGATCACTTACAATAGTCCTTAAGCACGGTGATTAATAATCTTAGATATATACCAAACTCATTCCACAGAAATAAGTATAAACTCCACGAGATGTGTGAAAAGATGCCGAAGAGAGGGTGCCACGACGTTAGGAAAAAAAGGATGAAAGTGAGACTTGCAGGACAATTTGGGGTCAGCGAAGCTGGTGGGACAATGGAGAGGTCCTTGTAAATGTGAATGACAATTCACTGGAGGTCCAGGAGGACAGGAAGAGATGACTTGCAATTACAAAGTTAGCTCCAGCCTTCTGATAGGGGTGTGCACGCGTACACGTGTGGTTTGGCCTATATATCTGTATTTAGCATTTACGTTCCTTAATACATACAAAACTTCAAGCTCTAAATAGTGGATTACATGAGACACAGACAATGATATCTGATATAACTCTTGCTTTGACTTTTTCCATCTCATCATATGTATATATAATATGACTGCTTCATTTATTTTCCCTTTTCCTTTCAGTAAAGTTTGAATTTGATATAAAAGAAAGCTTTAGCGTGTAGCAAAGCTTTTAATATTTTACTAGTTAAAAAATTAAAATTAAAATAATAAAACTCTGTCACAGAAGTTTAGAGTGGATGAAGTAGTTTTTAGAGTTAATAACTTCAAAACCAATTAATTAAGAGACTTAAGAATGTTCCATTGTTTATTAGTTAAAATGGTTTGGACAGTTTTGAATTATTAGAATCATAATTTGTATTGGTATGCCATTGCTGCCTCTAATTATGTATTCATGCCCTTTTTTTTTTTTTCTTTATGGAGATTTTAACATTGTCAGTGGGAAAATAAAGCAAAGGCTCTGGCAATTATTATAGTTCCTTTGAACAAGGGGCACACCAAATACATCATGGCTTTTCTTTTCTCTTAAACAATGTCCTTTTATGGTAATGTCGCGTTCTGTGATCTTTGCTCATTAAGTAGTAAATCTCGTTTGGTAGATAACCATATCTGGACTGGAGTTCTTCCCAAAAAAAAAAAGAAAAAAAGATGCTAACTTCCAAATGTACAGTTGGGCATTAAAGAGATCCTAAATGAGGCATCCCTCTGTCAATTGCAAGATTCCCAAATGTGTTGCAAGGAAGTTGAGTGCAAAAGTCTTAGGTTCAAGTTTCGACAGTGATAGTGTGAGAGTTCATCTAATGTGGTGACTCCTTATGTGTATAAAAAAAAATGACAACCTTGCTAATAACTTAAGTAAGATTAAATCGTAATTTACCCCTCTCATAACTCTATCGGATTAGGATGTGGGGGCGTCTAGGATGAGTGATTCAACCTTTTGAGTGCAAAAGATTCCCAAATGTGTGCTTGCTAATGACCTAATAACTGGGACCTATTCTTCTCTCCCTAAATACTCTGCCCCTGTCCCCTTTGCATCCAAGTCATCCATTCATAGCCATCCATCCATCATAGATGGATGGCTTGGATGTAAAGGACACAAAAGAGCCAGAGTATTTGAGGATAGAAGATTTCCATGCCTAATAACTAGCCTCCTTAATCATTTTTTCTTTTGGGTCTGCACTTCTTCCTGCCCTCATATTATTAACATTTTTCTTTGCCTTTTCTTGATGATTGCTTGAATTTTGTAATTAATTCATAAAGAGATATTATGTGTCGCAATAGCGATGCCACGTCTCCGAAAAAGCAATACCAGCTCAAATCCAACTTAAGGGTCTCTGAAGCTTGTTTTCTCAAGATCAAATTTTGATTTAGTTCTTCAAGAGGCCAAAGGTCAAGGCCGCATAAGAACCATAAAAGAGGTCCTATCCTGTATCAATGGGAGGCAAAAGGGACCCACGAGGATAAAAGACTAAAGAGACATGGCCCTACAAAAGAGGCCATTGTCGGTTGGCCACCCCGCTGGGTGGCACAGAGAAGGACCATTACAGCAATTGTGGGTCATCCCCTAGTGTAGTGTTGACATCTCCAAAGCCACTCATTGCTCTCTCCACTTCTTACCCTTTGATCTCTACTCAAATATCACAATTGCCCACTTGGGACTTGGCAACCCCTCAGCTTTGGGGCTGGCATTGATCGAGCCAACACAGAGGTCCGGTCTTGTTCGCTCCCGGACATAGATTGAGCCAACACATACCTGGGTCACTTTTTAGCTTGTGATCATGACCACATACGGCAAAACATGTTCAAGAATAATCTCAGGACGCTGCGAGTTTTATTGACACGTCCAGTTCTAAAAACCCTACACCTTCACTAAAGTGAACTCTGTTCTGTTCGTATGTGTATGGCCCTTATGTATTGTAGTACTTGGAAATGGCTAAAAAGATTTGAAGGAACATAAAATTTACTACCTTGAGCAATTTCCAACACGTGATAGCAACTGGGAATCTGACTAGGTGCGTGTTTGCGTCGTTTGATTATACACTGTTATCTTTTTATTGGTTTACTTGTTCCAATTTTGTCTGCAGCTAGAACACGTGTACGGGTTTAATAATATTTTCGTTTCCTGCTTCACCTTCCTGCCATTTAGTGTAAATGCGCATAGAAAAAAGTAGAAACTTCACAACTTTCCAGGATCACATTCTACTGTATCCTCACACTTTCTTGCGGATTTCGGTGACTTGTTCTTTTCTAGTCTGCAGAAAAGTATTGCATTCTCTGTCAAGTCTAGCTATAGTAAATTGAAGGGTACTGCCTAGTGCTGGCAAGCCATTAGTGGAACAAATTAAACCTAAATTAAGAGTAGTTATAGCTACCAAAAACGTCATCGACTGAACTTTCCTCCTTTGTAAATGTTAGTGGGTGGACCACACAGAGTACTCTTTTTGAAGGATAATATTCCTGATCATCTTGGGATAATCCCCGGTAGAATGAAATCATCAAACTCATTCTCATGTCATGGATCTTCGCTTTCTTGTTCAAATCCTGATGCTGCTGTCACTTCATTGAAATAATGACAACAAGGAGGAAGAAATAAAATCAGCAGCAAGCCAGCAGTAAGTGAAAAGAAAAATGTATCAGGCTAAAAAGCAATTGTTTCATCATTGAGGTGATGTAAACACCCCTAGTTTAGTTGGCAGGAGAGCCTGGTTAACTCGTAACTGACGTGGGGCTGCCTAGTTTACAATGAAGTGATCAGAAGCTGACCCAGTTTTATACATTAAATTTCGCAGAACCCACCCCCATGATTTGTTCATTGCTAGCTTTTGATAAACAATTCCTATATTTCTGCCAAGGAAAATGCAGCCATCAAAGGTTTGGAGTACCAAACATCGTATGCTTAATTGGTCTTATGTTAGTTGGATCAATAAACTAGGGCCCATATTCCCATAAATCACAACCTTACAGACTTGAAGGTCAAGTTCTTTTTATGAAAGATTGCAACCAGCAAGAATCCAATGCCAAAGAAGTTGAAAATGATCCTTCAACTGCCAAAGGATGAAACTTCTATCATTTCATTAATGAAAACTTTGTGACCCAGTAATCACTTGCCTTATATCGGACACTACATCAGTCCTGCACAGCAAACCATTGTTTCTTCATTTCACACCAGCAATAAGTAATATTTCTGGTCGTGGACCATACACCATTAATGCTTGCAGATAGTCTGGTACGGGTAGCTCTATATATTCTAGTTAAATGCAGGGGAATTCGTATGGCCTGTAAACTATATAGGTGAGAAAGGTTAAAGCAGACAAGGATTGTGATACATATATCCTATTCTTTCTTTCGGCCTTCTTGCTTTTCTTTATTCTTTGGCTCTTTTAAAGTGTAAACCCAATTCATTTCAACCTGTTTTGTGGCTTTTTCTTGGTAAAAATTTTCTGCCTGTATTCCTCTTTCTGATATTAATGATGGAAGTGGAACACTAGAGGCGTACGATGTTGCGTATAAAATAGTGTTTGACTAAAATAATCAAGGACTGTACTGTAAAAAAATTGCTGTGGCAATGATGAGAAGGAAGGGCGCAAGTGGGCACAGGAGAAGCACGTGGGTGTCGCCTTTCTCATTTCACGCAGGCACGTCCGTTGGAAAAATATGCCTTCAACCATATTCGTCCTCTAAATTGAAAAAGAATAGTAATAGTTCACAAATTTTCATGATTCAAACTCGGTTTTTGTTATGAATAATTGGCAGTTCATGCTTACTGGCCATATCAAAGAGGCTTAGAAGTTAGATGTGAATGTGAGGTTACGTTCTTATTGTCATTCTTTATTATGTGGATGTCTTTCTAGTTTAAGCAACAATCCTATTCTGTGCTTGCATTGGTAAGTTGGTGTGTGACCTTGCATACTGGTTATAAAACAGATAGAATTTTTTTTTTTTCCTTCCTTTTTATTTTGCTTTTTTAGATGATCGTCTTGGTGGGAGTGAGATATATCTGATCTTGACGGGATTGCAGTGGCTTTGATTCTTTATTTGCATGTCCAAATCACATGGGGTATAGAATTTGACTGAAACGACATGGACCTTGGACAGTTTGATCTTCTGGGGTTCCTATCGTTTTGACAGCTTATGTTAGTAAATTCCAAAATATAAGAACTAGGAGACTACCTCACGCACAATAAATTCTCCTGGTATTCCTTTCATCTGGGGTATCGTCTTTCCTCCAATAAAATTCCACCTTTAATAACCTTTTTTATGGTGACAGACTGAAGTTTTTAATGACTAGTAAATTGCAGGCTTGCTAAGTTGCAAATTTTTGTACAGGAGGAAACAGCTGGTTTTCTTTGTATTCTTCTTTGGAAAACATCTCAAGTTGGCTCTTGGAGGAAGAACGTTGTTTGGCTTCTGAGGAACTGGTGGTCAATCCAGCATAGGCTTTTCAGGCTGATTTATCTGGTTTATCCATGTTGAGAAGTAGCTGATGAAGACGTAAAACCAGGAAGAAGATCAGAAGAAATAGACATGAAGTTTATGAAACTAGGGTCCAGACCAGACACCTTCTACTCTACTGAAGCTGTCAGGTGAGAGTTTTCAACTTACTAAACATGAAGATATGGATTGAAGAAGTTTTTCTTGGGAAGAAATGGCATGAATTTATTTCTTTAATGCAGGTCTGTCTCCTCTGAAGTCTCTAGTGACCTCATAATTCAAGTGCAAGGAAGTAGATACTCGCTTCACAAGGTAAAAACTTCAAAAACTTCTTGTTTCATAATTAGTTTGCGATCAGTTAAGGCTAATTTCGCGTGATTCTTCATCTGTAGTTTCCTTTGTTGTCCAAGTGTCTGCGCTTACAGAGACTCTGTTCTGAGTCCCCTGACACTTCACCGCACCAGATAGTCCAACTTCCAGATTTTCCTGGTGGGATTGAAGCATTTGAACTTTGTGCCAAGTTCTGTTATGGTATTACCATCACTCTTAGTGCATACAACATTGTAGCTGCAAGATGTGCTGCAGAATATTTGCAAATGACGGAGGATGTTGAGAAGGGGAACCTAATATGCAAGCTTGAAGTTTTCTTCAATTCTTGCATACTTCATGGTTGGAAAGACTCAATTGTGACTCTTCAAAGCACCAAAGCTTTTCCTTTGTGGTCAGAAGATCTTGGAATTACAAGCAGATGTATAGAAGCCATAGCCTCTAAAGTCTTAATTCATCCCTCAAAAGTGAGTTTGGCACATAGTTATTCCAGAAGGGGAAGGGATGATATCTCCTGCAATGGAGCAGTGAGCCTAAGGCATAAATCAACATGCAAAGGATGGTGGGCTGAGGATATGGCAGAATTAGGCATAGACCTGTACTGGAGAAGCATGATAGCTATTAAATCTGGAGGAAAAATACCCTCTAATCTCATTGGGGAGGCATTGAAAATTTATGCAGCTAGATGGCTACCTAACATATCAAGGGAAGTAAATGGTCACAAAAATGAAGCATCAGACTCAGATTCAGACCCAACCAATGAGGTGTTTTCAAAGCATAGGCTGATCTTGGAATCGATAGTAAGCTTACTTCCAGCAGAAAAAGGTTCAGTATCTTGCAGTTTCCTGCTAAAGCTCTTAAAAGCTTCCAACATTCTAAGTGCCTCGTCGTGTTCAAAGGTGGAATTAGCTAGAAGAGTGGGACTTCAGTTAGAGGAAGCAACAGTTAATGATTTGTTAATACCCTCTTTCTCAGAGACAAGTGGTACTTTGTATGACGTAGACATGGTTCTGACGATATTACAGCAGTTTATGGCTCAAGGGCAAAGTCCTGTAACTAGTCCTCCAAGATCCAAGTTGGGGTTTGAAAGGAGAAGGTCTCGTTCTGCAGAGAACATTGATTTGGAGCTCCAAGAAAGCAGGAGGTCATCTTCAGCATCCCATAGTTCAAAGTTGAAGGTGGCAAAGCTTGTGGATGGTTTTCTTCAAGAGATTGCCAGAGATGTCAATTTGCCTCTATCAAAGTTTATTACACTTGCTGAGTCCATACCAGATTTCTCAAGGATTGATCACGACGATCTATACAGAGCCATTGACATCTATCTTAAGGTAAAATAACAGTTTCTTCTTGGTTCAAACAATTTACCATTTTTCACATAATAGCCATACCTAGCTAGCACTTCACAATCACATCCTAGAATGTGGGTCATTGTTAGCGGTTAGATGACCAACTCTGTTGACCTTGGAGTTAGCTAACATCGACAATGCACTGGCAGCTAATGCTAGTCTGACCTAACAAATTTAGCCTCATTTGTCGGATTAAGGAGAAATGAGCTTGCAAATTTATAATCTTCGAATGTACTCACATCTGCGGAGCTACAGAAAACATGTGGTTAAGGTTCACTCAAACATATTGACAGAGTTAGTATTACATTTATATGTTTATCCAAAAGCCATATAGGTGGCCAAAATTAAGCAAGTTTCTAACTTTAAGAGGTACTCAATTGTCATTAATAATTGAGAATTGGAATTCACCGAAAACATCATGTATGAACATCCAGACACATCCAGACCTAAACAAGTCTGAAAGGAAACGGTTGTGTCGAACCCTGGACTGCAAGAAGCTATCAGTTGAAGCCTGCATGCATGCTGCGCAAAACGAGTTACTCCCTCTGAGAGTCGTCGTGCAAGTTCTCTTCTTTGAGCAAACAAGAGCAGCCATGGCTGGTGGGAAAGTCACTGAGCTTCCTAGTAACATCAAAGCACTCTTAGCCTCACATGAGATTGACCCATCAAGACCTACAGCGGCATTCAGCACCAATACTAGCACCGTAGGAGAAGATCAATGGAGTGTTTCAGGGCTCAAACCATCTAAGTCAAAGCTCTCAACTTTAAGAATGAAATTGGCTGAAGATGATAATTTGGATGAACACGATTTGCAATCAGATGGTCTTGGGAGAAGTTCCAAGTTTAAAGCCTTTTGTGCTCTTCCTACACGACCCAAAAGAATGTTTAGTAAGCTGTTGTCTATCAATAGAAGTTCCAGCGAGAAAACTTGATTAAATTTTTGTTTGAAATTTAGGCATCGATTGTAATATGAAGTGTAACTCTATACACTGCTCTTTTTTCTTTTCTGAAGTGCACTTGTTATTTGTAGATCGGAATCAGGAACTATTCATGTGCATTATCAATGTAATAAAAACAATATAATAAGAACCAAGATTTTCAGGATGTTGGAACGAAATCTCTGGCCAGATCTTATTTTGGAAACTTTAACATAGCTCTTCGGTGTAGGGAAGAAATGTAGGACCAAGGTTCCTGTTTGTGTCTATAAATCTGCAACATCTGTCTGTCTCTTTGTTGCAACTCGCTGATCCTTCCCTGTTCACTGCACAATTAGTGTTTATTACATGTTGTGCCTGACATAATTGTGTTGTTAGCCTGTTGCGATAGATGTCTTATTGCCTTATTTTGAGTCAGTTTGACATTTCCAATTCCATGTGATTATCCGAATTTTGTGGCTGGCATCTGATCAATTGTAGCGAAGTACCATTTGTCTGGGTTCTCTTCGATCATCAGGACTTCTTCCTCTGAATGATACATGTACCCGTTTTTAATCTGGCAATGGCATTATTGGAGATAAGACCTTGCAAAATCTTGCCTTTCTTTCCTAGTGATAGTTGAAAGAATGATGAACAGAAGCAAATGGGCGTATTGTTCTTGACAACAGAAAATAAGTATCGATTTCGAGTATGCGTGTAAAACAGATTGTTAAGGCAATTCAATCACCTACAGGATCGAGAAAGTTGATCATAAGTCCATTTTTTTTTCATCTGTTTGATAGACGGGAAAATCCTGGTAATAAAAAGAAAACAGCAATGCTACTAACTATGCAGATCAGTAGAAACTAAACAAAACTTATCATGGTAGAGTGAGTAGAACATTGAAAGAACTATTTTAAGGTAAAGGGTTTAATGGGACAAGTACTGGTTACAAATGATCAAGGTCCTTTCTGTTCTGGGATGTTTTTGGCTTGTTGAATAGTTTTCAGACATGTAATCAAAGAAATGATTAGTGGTAAGGTAGCTATTATCAGCCATTTTTTAAAATATCAATTATGCATGCATGCGGACTAGAAAGTTTACTATTTGGTAAGATGCGTTTTATGTGGAAAGCATAAGATTGCCCTGTCAATTCTCGTGTCTCGGCATGCAGGTAGCATCCTGGAGAAGTGCACGCCTGAAAACTACAGATGAATGCTAAAAATGCGACATCCATTGAAATCTCCGACGACACCTGTTTTTATTTTGTTTACGAGGAACTCAAGGACGAGGCCATCATTTTGGAGATAATCGTATCAATGAAGTTAAAAAGCTGGGTGCTGAGCTCCAACTCTACTTTAAACAAAGGGTAAAGGAATAGCATAAAGTTTAGTGAATAATCAAAAACAGACCGTTGGTCGTTTAATTATATGCAGGTCATCATTATTGTTGCGATCATTTCAGTCCTAATTATGATCATCATGGTTTTCCTCACCAAACTCCTGATCTCAAGCTACATCATCTGCATGCATCACTTCTCCTCCATTCTGTTAAGCCTCCAGGGTGTTATTTATTTATTTTTTATGTCTGTCTTCTGCGCTAGAGTCATTTTAAAAGACATCTTGTAATATGGTTCAACGTTCAAGCAAACACAACTCGTTTCCCATTACTGAACAAGAGGCAAAAATCACAAGCTTTCTAGCTTTGGACCTGAAGAAGGTCAAAACTCAAAACTCTGGCATTGATGTGAATATGTGATGGTCGTGCCCAAGAATTGCCTGTAAAATGATGTAATGCAACTACAGTCCAATAAACTGATCAGGAGGAAATTCTATTATCAATATCTGACAGAATCTGTTCATAGGCATGAATGACCATGTTTGAGGACCCCTTCTGGTAACTGAAACGGGTTCATGGCAATAATCTGATGTAGCCAGTAGGCGAAATCGTTCAGATTCGCTATAGCTCATTTCCAAACTGCATTAATGAGGCATCCAATCTGAGCCTCAGGCAAGGCTTTCAGCAGGACATCTGTCAACGTCTGTGTTATTATGGACAAAGCAACTTGGGCCTAAATCCAACATCTCCACTTCTGTCAATAAGCCCATGGAAGACCAAGTCAAACACTATCTGATTTGTTGTTATCCCGAATATACTTCTGTTGTACAAAGATAGGAATCACTTTCAAACTTTCAAATTCGTTTATCTTCTCACTTGCAATTGTATATATATACAGTACAACATACGTGAATAAAATCATCCATTACTTTAAACCTTATATGTGTCTTTTTCCATATGGATATAATATTATATGAGCGGACCATTTGCACGTAATATCAAAAAATTTAAAATATACTTTAATAGTGTAATTCAAATAAAAACATAATTTAATTTTTCAATTTATTAGATTAAAAAATTGACAATTCTCTCTTTTAATTTACATGTTATCTTATTTCTAGGAAAAAAATATTTTATACTATTAAGTAATATTTTTATTTCAAAAAGGAACAATAATTCGTATAAAACTAATATTATATTTTAAATAAAATTTACACTGAATGATTAACTCTTCAAAATTTGCGATATTCGGATTTTGGTTTCTAAACATATCCCAAAAATCTGCTTACACGGACAATTAGATGTTAGCTGATATGTACCTATATGTTTAATAATAATCGTTAAAGATATGAACCCTAAGATCATTTATGGTTTTATTTATTAGTCCCAAGTCTTTGTTTCCTCGTAATCCTATCTCATTTTAGGCTCACTTGTTCAACAAACATGAATTGTCTTTAATTTCACCCTGATCAATCCAAGAAACACTAAAGGATTTGGTAGACTACTAACTATATCAAAGAAATTGCCCGAAGGTAACCATCATAGAAGAACTTAAGTACAACATTGTAGCCAACAACGTGTAACAATAGCAACATACGCTTGATACAAGCATGTAAGCTTTCTAATGGCCCTCGACTGCGTTTACATTCGCAGCCACACCATCATCAGTCCTTGAATTCGTGTCCAGTCGAACTTCAGAATCGACGCTTTTGGTTCGTTGGAGGTTAAGTGCACCGGTGAAGCCAACACCGAATGAGCCAGCATGGTTGGTCGAAGAGCACAGACAAGTGTTCTTAGTTGCACTTGGTTGTCTTGTTAAGGTGGGAGTCCCTGTACCCAAAGGACTAGTCCGTTGTAACTTTGTGCCACTACTAGAAAAGTGATGACGATGGTGATGATGATCAGTCTTTGTTAAAGTCTCCAACTTCATATTCTTTCGCCAAACTTGTCCACGCTCCATTGAGATCTACTTCTCGATCTTGAATTTTAGGGTCTTTTATATCTTTCCCAATATTTCTACAGTAGCTCATTCTTAGTTTGTCTGATTCCACATATTTCTTTCTTAATAGATCCTTTTTTGAGAGCAGGGAAATACTTTTCAAGAAAAGATTTATGCAATTTAGTTCATTTAGTAATAGATCCAATTGGCAAATAATATAACCAATCTTTAGCAAAATCATGCAATGAAAATAAAATACCACAATTTTATTTATTCTTCCTTAATTCCCTCAAGGCCTTATAGTAGAACATATAACTAGAAATTCTTTTTAATGCTTCTGACGGTTTTCACTGGCACGACCAAAAAATATATGTCATAAATTTGAGAAATCTAAAAGCTTTAGAGGTCATTCCAAGGCTGGAAGATAATACACAAGATACCGTTTGGTTGGTGAGAAAGTAAAATGAATTTGGAATATAATTTTTTGAAAAATAAATCTATAAAAATTAAAGATATTAATATGTTTGGATACTTATAAGAATTCTAATAGGAAAGTTGGGTGAATTCTTATTATAATGTTTGGTATGTAATAATATTTTATAGAATGTAACTTAATTTTGATTTATGTTTCTAATTATATCCGTACAAAAAGAATAAAAATTGAAATCGTTAAATAAGAAAAATACGAACCTGGAGATTGTCGATTGAAACTTCTAAGTAAAAATACTCAAAATCTAAATATCGATCAATACTGGAAATTTTTTAAAATAGGGGAGATTTTTTGCAAAATTTTCAAATATTGTTAAAATTTCCCTCCCTCCCTCTTATCTCTCCTTCCC
>JANIHY010000145.1:43527-53614 GCA_027479065.1 Erythroxylum brevipes
TGATAACTGCTTCTTTTTTCTTGATTCTTGATCTTTAAAGAAACGGTTATTCAGTTGAGTTCTGTAACTAACTCAAATTGATTTGATTCTTCGTCTTCCAATCCTTCGTCTTCTTTTCTGCTTTGCTTCGTCTCATATTGCTTTCATCTCATTTTCCCTTCCGTCTCATTTTCCTTCCGTCTCATTTTCGCTTCCGTCTCATTTTGCTTTGGGATCCATTTCATTTTGCTTTGGCTTCCATCTCATTTTGCTTCTGCTTCCGTCTAATTTTTCTTTTGCTTCCGTCTCACTTTTCTTTTGCTTTTGCTTTCATTTCATTTTGCTTTGGCTTCCATATTATTTTCGCTCTTCCGTCTCGTTTTGCTTTTGCTTCCGTCTCACTTTGCTTTTGCTTCCGTATCACTTTTCTTTTGCTTCTGTCTTATTTTGCTTTTGCTTTCGTTTCACTTTTCTTCAGCTTCATCATTATTTGATTTTTATCAAAATTAATCGTAAAGTCATTTTGACTTAACAACCCATAGTTCCTAGATCAAAGTTAAGTATCAAAACAGGTGAGTTATTTGAAAAACCAGAAGATTACAGAATACTAGTGGGGAGATTACAGTACTTAGGGTTTACAAGACCCGAAATCACATACGTTACTCAACAACTTAGTCAGTTAATGAGCAACCCTAGACTACCGCATTGGGAAGCAACCAAAAGAGTGCTGAAATATCTCAAGGGAACCCAAAACTTAGGGATTTTTTACGCAACTGAAGAAAACTCTAACCTTGTAGCCTTATCCGACTTGAACTAGAGGAGTTGTGTCGTCTCCAGACGCTCCTTAACAGGGTTCTGCGTGTTCCTTGGAAAATCACTGATATCCTAAAAAACAAATAAACAATCAACGATGAGTCGTTCTTCAGCTGAATCGGAGTACAGAAACCTAGCCTCGACTACTTGTGAACTAAAATGGATAACCCAAATATTACACACTTTTTAGCTTCAGATTAAGAAACCCATACCTTTGTACTGCGACAACCAAGCTGCGATCTACATCTCCAGAAATCCAGTCTTCCATGAGAGGATGAAACACCTCGAAATCGACCTTCATCTGGTTCACGACTGCGTCAACTTAGGGTTCCTTGAGTTGAGACACGTGTGTAAACGATCTAGAAGAGGGGTTGAATAGATCTTTAAAATATTTCGTAAAGTTCTACAAAAAATCAGAAGTTAATTCACACAAAATAATTTAAACAAATTTAAATGCAAATAGTAGGGAAGAACAGCAAACATTGTTTTTATAGAGGTTCGGTGCTAAGACCTGCGTCCTCTACCTAAGCTCCCACATAGGATTTGGCAAATCACTTTACTGCACACTTTTTAGTTTAGTGTGAACTTTTACAACACCTCTTGATTTCCGGCCCAAGCTACCTTTACAATTGATTTGTTTTCCGACACAAATCCTACCTCACAATTGATTTGTCTTCTGACACAAATCCTACCACACAATTGATTTGTTTTCCGGCACAAATCCTACCTCACAAGTGATTTTTCTCTAATCACTCAACTCACAAGAACAATGATATAAAATTGAAAATAATAACTCTCAATACAGATGAATGGAATTAAAACCAAGCTAAGAGTAGAATGAGAGCAAATTAAGAACAATAGTAGTATGCTTTTGTTTTTGGACTTCCATAATCGATCCTTTGATGTTCCTCAATTTATTTGCAAGCTCTAGGATGATTGCAGTCATTGAAGAAGTCTACTAGCCGTTGTTGGATGTTCATAGACGTTGCTAAATTATTTCCTTTCCATTTCTAAATGATTTGGATAAAGTTTGGTCAGCTTCACTTGATAGTCGACTAGTCGAGCTATTATAGTCAACTAGTACCTTATAGTCAGCTACTTGATAGTCAACTAGTCGAGGTGTTATAGTCGACTAGTGCTCCTATTCACTTGATTAATAGTCGACTAGTGCCATGATAGTAGACTAGTGTGATGATAGTCGACTAGTGCTCCTATTCACTTGATTAATAGTCGACTTGTAACATATTAGTCGACTTGTTTCAAGCCCCATCTGATGAATCTTAATTTATTAGTCGACTTGTGATATGTTGGTCGACTTGTGCTGACTCCAACGGATATATTTAATCAGATCTTCCCATAATCTTCATGTTTAATTGTCTCTAGCATGATGAAGATTATTTCCTTCTTGATTTCACCATGATTTATGTCTTGCCCATTTAAGATTGATGCAGTCTTGATTTATTTCAATCCAAATCACCTGAAATAATTTCTTAACCAATTCTATACATTTTATTATTATCAAAGCATAAGTGGGATTTAATTTGTCAACCACCATTGGTCCAACACAATAAACATATGCTTCTCACTTTTATCATCTTGCTTTACTCTTGTTTCATCAACAACATGAGGAAGCGTTGGTTTTTTATTGCTTCATACCTCTTGAGGACTAATTTTCTACAAGCCTTTTGTAGACCATCTATTACTCAAATATACAATTGAAAATACAGCTTCTGCCCCAAAATTCTTTAGGCATGTGTTTGCTCTTTAATATACTTCTAGTCATGTCAGGAATGATTATGTTCTTCCTCTCAACAATACCATTTTGATGTGGCAACCTTGGGACTATCAAGAATCTTCTAATTCAATGAGATTGGTAAAAATCATCAAATTGTTTGGAAGTGAACTCACCACTTCTATCTATTCTCAAGGATTTAATCAAATAGCTACTTTCATTTTCCACTAATATTTTGAATTTTTTTAAGGTCTCAAAAGCTTTAGATTTCTCCTTCAAAAAATAAACTTAAGTTTTTCGACTAAAATATCAGTAAACAATAGTAAAAACTTGTTCTTACTAGGATAGAAAGGATTATTTGGGACATATATATCAACATGTACAAGTTAGAGTGACTTTGATGATCTTGAAAATGAATCCTTTAGAATGCTAGTTTTGAAATGCTTCCTACAAATACTACCTTAACAAATCTGATTTGGATGGTCAATAAGAGGCAAGCCATGCACCATCTTTTCTTTCACGAATTGCTTCAAACTATCAAAGTTCAAATGCCCCATTCGTTGATGCCAAAGCCAAGAAGAATCAAACATGTAAGCTTTCAAATACTTTGCATTATCTGTTTGAAGTTTGAGAGAAAAACTATGTTCTTTGATATTTTAACTTTAGCAATCAACTTATCTTCACAATCTCTAATCATTAATCCACCATCCTTCAATTGAATATCATAGCCTTTCTTCAAAAGTTGGCCTAAACTCAAAATGTTTGTTTTGAGCGAAGACACATAATATACTTGGGAAATAAATTGATGAGATCCATTTTTAGCCAAAATTAGAATATTCTTTATCCCTTCAACATTCACATTTCTGTTGTCTCCAAAAGAAATAGTTCTTTTAAAAGATTCATTCAAAGAAACAAATAAGTTTTTCTTACTTGTCATGTGGTTGCTTGCATAGTTGTCCAAAAATCATGCTTCTTGATCTTTTTCTTCATTATACTTTAATAAGAATGCTGATTCTTCTTCATTTTGTCCTTTTATGCAATAAGCTTTGTCTTTCTTTTCTGCTCAATTTCTACATCCAAAGAAGTAATGACCATACTTTTCACAATTATAACACTGCATATTAACTTTTTTATCACCTCTTTTGTCCAAGTTCGTCAACCACATCCTCTTACTTACTATCTCTAATTTGAATCTTCAAAGTTGTTGGAGTTTCTATTAAATCTTCCTCTTCCTCTACCTTAATAATTTCCACGTCCATGACCACAAAATTTACCCCTTCTTCTTTCTCTTCCTCTTTGAGAAAACTCTTTTTTGTCATTATCTTTTAAATATAATTTTGAAAGAAGAACTTGATCAGATTGAGGTTCCTTCTTTATCATCGATTCTTCACGAGCTTGTAATGAGCACATCAATTGACATTGAATCTAAGCCCTTTAATTCTTCAATTGCCACATCAACATACTCAAATTTTGGATCCAAAGATTACAAAATCTTTTCAACAACACGAGAATCTTATAGAGTTTCTCCATATCTTATGAGTCAGATAACAACTTATTGAACTCTAGAAAAATATAAAGAAATTAATTTTGAGCTTTTTATCTTAAATGCCTCGAACTCATCTCTCAATGTTTGATGAAGTACTTTGAGCACTTTATCAGTCCCTTTGAAAGAATTATGCAGAATTTCCGATGCTTCTATGGCACTTGAAGCACTCAATATTTTTTCAAACATGTTTTCATCCAAACACATATGATTGAGAATCAAAGCTTTTTCAAATCATCTTCATTTTCAAGTTGTTCAAGTCCTTTCTCAACAACATCTCATACATCTTGCGATCTAAGCAAGGCTTTCATATGAATACACCAATTATCATAACCCTCTATGGTGAGCTTTGGGAATTGAAAGGGAAATAGGACTCCATTCATCAATGATGAACCAAAATTGATTTATATTAGTGGAAGAGAGGCGTCAGCCCTTGCTCCGAAGGTTGTGAACCCTTTGTTTGAGAAACGACCAAAGCAGTTTGGAACTAGGGTTGTTGTAGCGTTCCTTTTTTAAGCAAAAAGATTGGCAGTTCAAAACATTTAAAAGGCCCTAAAGTCCCCAGAGTGATCGAAAGATTTCTTGTGAAGACAAAAGTTGGATTTTGTTATCTTCGTCACCCGTCGTTTCACTTCCTCAAATTAAGTGAGCATGGTGGTGAGCACTTCATCTGGTTCTAACTGTTAAAGAGAAGAGAAATGTTACACAGTAAAACACCAACCCTAAAATCAAAACACATGGGTCATGGATGGTCCATGACTCGGCCCACTCACAAAACCCAATATCCAACAGGTACAGATCTCGTGATCTGTTGTATTGGCACCACTTCTTTTCCTCTTGCTCCTCTTGCATTGTACAGACCTGAAATAGCCTCCCACAGGCCTCCCATAGCTGTCCTTTCTTCTGTTGTCCTTTCTTCTGCTACACAGCACAAAGGCAACAACCAATAGTTTCATTCCTAGCATTAGTATATAAGCAAAAGCAATGTACAGTTTTCGTTCATGTTGAAATAAAAAAATTTCTTCATCACTTACCCTTAATTTCTTTCATGGTATCAAAGCCAAAGGGCTGATCCAATTTACCCTACCAACTTAACCATAAAATGTCAAGCATAGCAGAGAGTAGTGAGCATCCTGATTTAGAGCAATACTCCATAACTAATACCGAAAACCCTGGAGCCATCTTAGTCACCACCTTATTCAATGGTAACAATTACATAACTTGGAGCAAATCAATGATGATTGCTCTATGTGCAAAGGAAAAATTATCCTTCATTGATGGCACTTGCATGCAACCAGTGGAGGACAAAAACTTACTTACTAGATGGAGGAGGGCTGATTCTATGGTCAAGTCTTGGATACTCAACTCCATGACCAAGGAACTAGGCGATGCATTCTTGTCATTCTCCACAGTAAGGGAGCTTTAGAAGAGCTGAGGGAAAGATTCGGTGAGGCAAACGGACCAGTCCTGTATCAGATAGAAAGGGAAATCAGTAACCTTAAACAAGGTAGTCTCACAATTTCCGCATATTATACCAAATTAAACAAACTCTGGGATGATCTCGCTAGTTTGAGCCCGATACCCACTTGTGTTTGTGAGGCTGCTAAAGCTATAAACATCAAGGAAAACACACATAGATTGGTGCAGTTTCTGATGGGCCTAAATGAAGATTATGAACATGTTGTGAATCAAGTTATGCTAATGGAGTCACTGCCCATGGTAAATAGGGCCTTTGCTATGATGTAAACCATGGAAAGGCAAAAAACAGTAAGTGCTAGCTTCGACAACAACATGAATGTTGCTATGATGGTGTGACAAACAAACTTTAATGCTAAGAAAGGGGGCAGAAATAATAGCAATAGTGGAAAAAGAGCATTCACAAAAAGGGAAGATACGTACTGTGAGAAGTGTGGAAAAATCGGACATACCATTGAAACTTGCTTCAAGATCCACAGAATTCCCGACTGGTACAAAGAGTTGACTGGCCAAAAAAGCAAAGCTAACTTAGCCATGATCAGTGACTCTCCTGCAGATACACAAATGGAGTTCAATGACTACACTGAAAGGAATAGCCATATTCCTCAAGACCTAGCACATTTCATATAACAAGAAGTCTCCAGAGCAATTAAGGGGAAGGCCACAGGAGAGGTAAAACTAAGTGGGCTTGCAAACTTTACAGGTAATGATCACATTAATGCTCCTGGAAAAGAAAATGTATGTACATGGCTAATTGATTCAGGTGCATCATCACACATGGTTACCAATTTAAATTCCTGTCATGAACATGAGGTCAACAATTTATATGAGCCAGTTACCCTCCCGAATGGCACAAAGCGACAAGTAGACCATATATGTCAAACCATTATCGGTGACACCATCACACTGAATGAGGTTTTACATATACCAAGTTTCTTTAATAATTTACTTTCTGTTAACAAACTTACAACACAGAATGAAGTGGTTGCAATATTCATATCTAACAATTTGTTTTTGCAGGACCTACGAACTATCAATATTGTGGCAGCAATCAAGGCTAGGAGTGGACTGTATGAGCTGACCTCAAATAGCCTGCTACCCTTGGGGACCATGAAAGGTCCTCTACTAGACTTCTATAGGACTGAAAATGTTGCTTTTAGTGTTTTTTTTTTCTGCTGATGTGTGGCACAATAGACTAGGGCATATCTCAAAGGAAAAGCTGATGCATATCAATGAAATTCAACCTTTCAATCACAATCTATCCGAATGTGAAGTGTGTCCTATGGATAAGCAACACAGAAAACCCTTCCCTAAGCACAGCATTCAGACCACAAGACCTTGAAATCCTACACATGGGCTTGTGGGGACCCTACAGAATACCTACCCTAGATGGCTCACAATTTTTCCTCACCATTGTGGATGACTACTCTATGGTCACATGGACCTTTTTGCTGAAACATAAAGACCAAACACAATCCACCACAACCCAATTCATTACCACCATTGAAAACCAGTATGGAGTGAGAGTTCTAAAGATTCAAACTAATAACGGGAGGGAGTTCATAAACCATGAGTGTAAGAAATACTGTGCAGAAAGGGGAATAGTGCATTAAAAGAGTTGCCCGTACACCCCACAACAAAATGGGGTAGTTGAAATAAAACACAAACACCTATTACAGATAACTAGGGCTCTGTTGTTCAATGCAAACCTACCTAAGCACCATTGGGGGGAAGCTCTTCTCACTGCTTGAACAGGATACCAACCAAAATTTTGCAATAGAAAACACCCTATGAAAGAGTGAATCAGAAAACCCCAACCTATGACCATCTAAAGACATTTGGGTGCCTATGCTTTGCACTAGATAAAACTCCAACTAGGACTAAGCTAGACCCCAGATCCCTGAAGTGTGTTTTCCTTGGGTACGTGCCAGATTATAAAGCTTATAAAGTTATGGATCTTGAGACAAAACATGTATTTAGCTCTAGGGATGTGACATTTCATGAAAACACTTTTCCTTATGCTACTTCACAAACCAAATCTGAAAGAGAACCAAAACCACTTTTCCCCCTCAGCACCACAGACAATGACAGAAAAACATCAAAAGATATGCCAAAGACACCAAGCATGCAACATATTGAAACCATACTAGAAACCACAGAGAATTCAACACAACTCAAAGACTTAACCAGCCAAAATACTGCTCCAACTATCCATTTAAGAAGAAGCCTAAGGACACACACACACCCAAAATACCTTGATGATTATGTCCACCAAGCCTTGGCTCATCATTCCACTTCTGCTCTTGATTGGTCCCACAATGCTACACAGGTTCTTGGTCTTACAGGAACCTACAAAGACAAGGAGGTTTCACATCAAATTGCTTACAATCCAAGCTACAAGGGATTCATAGGTAATGTAAGTGCTATATTCGAACCTCTATCTTATGAGACTGCCAGCAGATCAGAAGAATGGGTGGACTCCATGAACATGCAATTACAAGCCTTGGAGGAAAATCAAACTTGGATTTTAACAGAGCTACCTGAAGGGAAGAACGCAATAGCATCCAAATGGGTATATAAGGTGAAGTACAATCAAGATGGTTCGGTTGACAAGCTAAAGTCAAGACTAGTAGCTAAGGGCTTCAACCAGAGGGAGGGGATAGACTATTCAGAAGTCTACTCCCCCGTAGCTCAGATTGTCACAATCTGAACCTTTTTGGCTATAGCCACATCCAAACGATGGCCCATCCTACAATGCGACATCAATGATGCATATTTGCATGGGCACCCAGAAAAGGAACTCTATATGCTACCCCCACAAGGTTACAACAAAGCTAAGGAAGGAGAACTCTGTAGATTACTTAAGTCCATCTATGGACTTAAACCGGCAGGTAGATAATGGCATAAGGAACTCACCACAAAGTTAAAAGGATTGGGCTTTGACAAAACAGAATCCGATTACTGCCTATACACTAAAGGGCAGGGCAGGAATTTTGTAGCCATTCTAATTTACGTGGATGATATTCTCATCACTGGGGCAGATGAAGAACACTTGACAAACATTAAACAAGCATTACATAAAGAATTCACAATAAAAGACTTGGGGTATGCCAGGTTCTTCCTAGGGGTCGAAATAGCGAGGTCCGTAGAAGGAACCATCCTCAGTCAAGGCAAATATGTGTGACATATACTGAAAGAGACTAACATGCTCAATTGCAAAGCCTGCAACACACCCATTGTGTTGGACCCCAAATTTTTTTTCTTATTTAAGTTATTAAGCATGAATTGTGTTAATTGTGTGTTCATGCCTTAGCTTGATTAAATTGGGTTTAATGTGGTTTAAATGAGAATTATAGGGTAAAATGTTTAGGGGCAAAATAGGAAGACCACCTAGGTGGGAGAGCTTAAGGCATGTCAAGGAGGGGTGTTTTGGTCTTTCCCTTCCTTTTAGACTTAAGAGACATAGACTTAGAAAAGAAAAGAAAGGAAAGAAAAGAGAAGAAGAGAAAAGAGAAGGAGAGTTGTCGTAGGTGGAGGAAGAAGGAGAAGAAAGAGGGTTTGTGATTTCAGTGCTTTTCGACAGATTCGAAGCATTCCCGGGTAAGTTTCGCTTCATTCCATTGTATTGTGATTAGATTAAACCCTAAGGATAGGTTGAATGTGTGAGAATCGGTGGTTTAGAATTTTAGGGTAAAAATGGCTAGATTTCTTTGGGTTGATGATTTTGTGTAAGTTTTTAAGGTGTTAATGGGTTAGAAATGTAGTATAAGACTTGAATCAAGGTTTAGGTGGGTTACATTTAGAAAAGGGAAAGGATTGAAGTTGAACAATGCTGAAAATCAGGTTTCGGAGTCGTTCTCTAGGCCCGCACGTCGCGACGTGAGGCGACGTAGCGACGTGCGAAGAAGGCATGCTACGATGTGCGAGAGGGGCGACGTCGCGATGTATGAAGAAGGCACGCCGCGACGTGCAAGGAGGAGCACGCTGCGATGTACGTTAAAAAGCACGTCGCAACGTACGAAGAGATGATGCACACCACGGCGAGCCCCCAGTTCTTCCGAAAGAGATATTTGGGTATTTTTGGGCATATCTTTTGCTATAGATGTCCGATTGAGGTGATTTTAGAGTCGTTGGGAACTAGAGATAAAGGGCTACAAGTGTTATGAAGACGGGAAATTTGGAATTAGCCTCTAAAGGTTCGGGATTTTAGAGGGAAGGTGAATATAGAAGTTAGTGCTAGTACTTTTAATTTCCTAGCTTGTGAATATTTTCTTTTGGATATTGATTAAATGGAAACTTTGTTTGTTATAGGAAACCAAGCGGACCAGACCCAATCGCAGGAGGAAGGACAACAGTGATTCGGATACTCAAGCGATATTAGGTGAGTAATATATTTATGGTTATTGTGTGTATGGGCAAATTGCCTTGTGTATGCTTACTTGCATGTGTGTGATATTATTTGTGTTGAATTATGAGAAATGTTGCAAATGCATTGTGATCATGATTGTACTGCCTTGATAGGCATTATGACATTTTGAAAAGAA
>JANIHY010000147.1:53573-64073 GCA_027479065.1 Erythroxylum brevipes
AATTTTACAATAATTATAAAAATTAAAATAAATAAAAGAATTAATTAAAAAACTTTAAAAAAAGAGGGGAAGAAGAGATAGAAGGAAGGAAATGAAATTTTAAAATTTTTCGAAAACTTTATAAAAAATTTCCCTTTTTTTAATTTTTGATGTCGGTCGATATTTAGTTAGTATTTAAATACCTGTTGGTACAATTTGAAACCGACTAATATCAATTAGTATTTAAGCCTAATATGATCAATCGTTTATTTTGTACCGATTCTGATCTGATATAGTACGTACCAATTAGTATGAATCGATGTTTGATACCTTTTATATTTTCCTAAGGTATAGATTTGATTAAATTTTTAAATATTCAAGCCCAATCCAAATAATGTTTGTTATATTGAGCTTTTAAGTTTTTTTCCATAATTTCATGGATTAAATAGATTTTCAGGTGTTTTCTAGATCAATTTTTAAGTTTGAAATGCAAATTTTGTATATTAATTTTGAATTTGGTTGAGTTTAAATTAATTAAGTAATTTATTAAAACATTATATATTATACGTTATTGCTTATGTTTGTTTATTATTAATTAATTTTGATTTAATTTAATTTAATTTTAAAAAATAATTTATTAATATTTAAGCTAGCCCCAACCGTATCGTTTCCATCATGAACACAGCTTTCAAGGCGTGTAAAGTAATGATCTGTCTCGCTGGGTCAGTTCTCCATTGGCGCGTGGTCCACAAGCTACCGCGCTTTTTCTTTAACCTTTAGGGTCAACCGCTTTGCTTCCCTTTCAATTCCCCCAACTCTTTTCCAACTCGAGAATTCCCTCATCGCGATTCAGTTTGGTCTCTCTATATTGATTTCAATTACTCTTCCATTCCTCTCTTTCTCTCCATCATGGACGAATCTTTCACTAACCTCCCCACTAGCCACTTGCTCGGTTCCGTACCTGTATGCATTCTTTAGTGTTCTTGGGTTTTTGCTTTCCTTTTATTGTTTTTTCCAGTTATGCGAGTTTTTTTTTCATTTTTTTTGTGTGGAAGTGGATTAATTAGTAGATTTGGTAATTTGGAGGAGTTAATTCTGCTGTTAATTTAGTGATTGGTATAGGTTTTTTTCTTTTCCTTGACTTAATTTGATCATCCTTGTCTGATTCAATGGAAGTAAATGAGGCTTCTTCTTGATTTAATCGACTGACTTTTTATGCTTCACCATTTAATAGGCTGTTGTCACTGAAGGAGAAAACCCCAAGAACTATCAAGGTTCGAACTTTCAAACCTTACTTTAGGGTTTTTCATTTATTTTGTGTTAAGAGTTCCAAGTGTACTTAAAAATTTGTGTGCAATGTTATGTGGAAAATGTAGCACCCCAAGCAATCATACAAGCACTCCCTCCTCCAAGCGCTGTTGGTGGAAGCAGCAGCCGTGGGTACCAATCTCTTTCTACTCCACCTGGTAACAATTCTCATGCCCGTGTTTATGCTTTATGCAACACTAGGCGTAAAAGCGATGCTTGTAAGCTTAATTTAATGTGGCATCTTGATGCAGCCATGGCATCTGATGATAGTTGGTCGATTATCTATTATTAGTGGCCTTATGCCCATATTTTTAATGCTTATCGCAACACTAGACACAAAAATGACGCTCGTAGGCTTTTTTAATGTAGCATCTGATGATTGTCGTTTGATTGTCTAGTAGTGGGCCTTGGAATTGTGAACTTGTGTGATCCTTCCTCATGTTTGGATGTCAACAGCAATGCAGTGATCTTTTGGTGGTTGTTGTTGCTTACATATTTGCTGCTGTATTTAATATAATGATGTCACTACCTCTAATGGCCTCTCTTCCTATTCTTTCAGAAGGATTTGAGCAACAACCATCAAACCACTGGCACGGAGTTTTTAGTGTCTCATCATACACACAGTACTTCGATGTAGATTCAGATGTTGTCCTAAACAGATTGATGAGCTCTTTCTACCCTATTGGTGGAAATTTTTTCAACAAGATTGATGCAAACCCTGATTTGTGAGTTTGAAATCACTCTTCGCCATCACCTTCAAATCATTTTCCTTGCTTTTTTGTTTCTCCTGTCTCTCATTTCCTTTGCTTCTACCAATTTAGATAAAATATATTAGTTTGAGATATTCCTTTCCTAAGTATACTAATGCACTGCGATAACTATCTTGAACTATCATTTCTGTATTGTTCCCATGCTTGTGTCTACCTTCCGGATGAAAAGATATTGATTGGTAGAACAAACCATGTGAAATGATGTGATTCAGCATCCTAAGAATTTAATTTTCCTTGGAGAACTAGATGCTTGGCATTGATATTTAATTTCAACCAAATACCTAATGTGCTATTTTTGTTAAACTATAAAATCCTAGGTACGGGCTTGTATGGATCTCGACAACATTGGTATTTGTGCTTGCATCTTTTGGAAATTGTGCCACTTACCTCATACAGAAAAACACAGACAGCAGCGTTTCCTGGAGCTTTGACGTTGGATACATTAATGTGGCTGCATGTTCAGTATATGGGTATGCAGTTGTGGTGCCGTTAGCGTTTTACTTCTTGCTTCAATACCTAGGATCAAAAGCCAACCTTATTCAGTTTTGGTGCTTGTGGGGATATTCTCTCTTCATCTTTATTCTGTGCTCTGTAAGTGTCCAATAGGTCTTCTGCTTTTATGATTTTTGAACTTCCTTGAAGGACCTTATCATCCGATGCTGGCCCTATGTTGTTTACAGTTTCTGTTGATCATCCCAGTTGAGATTATCCGGTGGATCATCATACTTGGTGCAGGAGTTGACTCAGCCTTTTTTGTCACGGCAAACCTCAAGTCTTATCTCGAGGGAAATGATCTTACAGTTGTGCTGGTTGCATCATTCTGTTTGCAACTGGCTCTGGCTATCTTTATCAAAGTATGGTTCTTTCCTTGAGCACTTCCATGGCATTTCTCAGCAACACATAACATTAGTGGGCGAATATTTGGCTGGGAGATCCTGTCATCATTTTATTTCACAAAGAAAGATGACATATCAAAGAAAGAATGTCAAGTCAGTGTTCTGTTGTTATGCTGTGTATGGAGTTGGTTTGGATGTAGTTAAAATTAGAAGTTTTCGAACAGAGAGGACTCTTTTTGCGGAAAGTGCGATTTTCCACTGTTATTAGACAATGAGGAAAGAGACTTACATTTTCACCATTTTGTGTAAATAGCCAATGACTGAAGTAGCAAAGCTTACTTGGGTGATTTCATTGTAACTTGTTTGGCTTTGTACCCACTTGGCTTCTGGTTTAGATTGGTTTGATAGGATCAATCGTTCTGTGCTGTAACTACATAATAGGGATTGATTCTGAACATTGTTTCTTGAAGTTGTGTGAAGATGAGTAGAGTTTTTGTCTTCTATATGCTGACCCTTTTGTTTCTTTTATCCGTTGAAAGTTGTAAGAGACAGCCAACTCAAATGACACAAATCGTAGCTTTTATCACTTTTTTTAATATTTATGTTCTTTTTTTCCCAAAAAAAGACAGTTTCATATCTCATATTCATTAAGTTAAAATAGAACTTCCATTTGTACTTAGAAACGCAAAATCCAACAAAAGCATATGCCAAATATTTCAATTTGGTAAGTTATGTACTTAGTGGTGAGAAAAATACAGTAGTTACTGAATAAACCCAATTTTCCAATGGAGAATAGGAAACAAGGACTGTGTTCCAAGTAGCCGCCAGGGGTAATTTTATTTTCTTCATTTCCTACTTTCTCAGCATCCAAGCACGTCTTGTACTCATTATTATAAATAAAGAAGAAGATAAAACAATTGGACGTGGCACGTGGTATTGGGCTTTCTCGCCAGATTTGCTTGACAGCAGCTCAGCTAGCTTCGTCTCCTTCACATCTTCTGTTAGTCTGCGCCGTATCTTCTTCTTTCTGTTTCTCTCTCTCTTTTCTTTGGTCAGTCCCTGTGTAAGTTCTCACAACAGTGTGGCTGACTTTGAACATGAAACACTTGGAGTCTGCTCGCACCTTTGTCAAAGACGTGAAACGTCTTATCATCAAGGTCTCTCCTTTCTTCTTACCTTATTGTGTTTTCATAGATATTGCGTGTCAACATCTTCTTGTTTAGTTTTTCTAGATGGTTTCCTTTTGCTTTTGTTCTTAATTCAAGGGAATGGCATAAATTTGGAGTACTTTCTTGAATATGATATAATGTCAGTTCTCTCTGTGAAGAATGAAAAATGGAAATTGCATGTGCAGTCCTAGTTTAATTACCTTGAAGTCTTACATATACGTACTTGGGAACTGCCAAAGTTTTCAGCCTTTTCAGGATTTCCTGTTTCCTTTACTTTTTCCATGTCCGTACCAGCGAGAAAGATAAGATTTGAGATATACCATTTTAAGTTTCTGAAACGTGTCTGTGTGAACTTGGGTACTGGATTAGGAAATGCCAAATTGGGATAGTGTTATTGTAGTTATTGGTGCAAGTATTTATTGAAATTCTACTATTCTATTATCGCAGGTTGGGACTGCTGTTGTAACTAGAAATGATGGAAGATTGGCGGTTGGGAGATTAGGATCCCTTTGTGAGCAAGTAACGCTATCTGGTTTTGCTTATGCAACTCCATTATATGGTTTTTCTTGAAGCTTAAGTTTTATCAACTTCAAATGCAGATCAAAGAATTAAACTCTCAAGGTTATGAAGTTATTGTGGTGACATCAGGTGCTGTTGGCATCGGTCGCCAGAAGCTCAAGTACAGGAGATTAGTCAACACCAGGTTCTTTCTTTTCTTCCGTGTTCTTGTTTAATTTTTGTAGATCTTATCGTGGAGAAATAAACTTAGATAAAAGTTTGTATGAATTCAGGTTCTATGTGAAAAGATATTCCCTTTTCTTTTTAGTTTTATGGTAAAAAGTTGTTATCTATGGTTTGTATATTTTGTAGCTTTGCTGATCTCCAGAAACCACAAGTTGATCTTGATGGGAAAGCTTGTGCGGCTGTTGGTCAGAACAGTCTCATGGCTTTGTATGATACATTGTTCGGTCAGGTGCTCACCGGCTTGGCCATTATTATCTCTTTTTATTTCATAAATGATGTTTTTATAACCTGAACCTCTTTGTTGGTCCAGTTGGATGTGACATCAGCACAGCTTCTTGTGACTGATCATGATTTTAGAGATAAAGATTTTAGAAGGCAACTTAATGAGACTGTAAAATCGCTGTTATCTCTGAGGGTCATTCCAATATTCAATGAGAACGATGCAGTGAGTACCAGGAAAGATCCATATGAGGTCTGTAACTCATGTTTTCAATTGTGGGTTATCTTAACCCTCCTCCTTTTTTTGCACACAACTACTACATTACATGTTATCCATGCCATTTCCATTACTATCTGTATTCGTTTCTATTAATTTTTTTTCTATTATGATGTCTCTTTGGAATTATAATATTTGTCTTGAATGCTTCTGCAGGATTCTTCTGGTATATTTTGGGATAATGATAGTTTAGCCGCCTTGCTGGCTTTGGAACTAAAAGCTGATCTTCTTGTTTTATTGAGTGATGTTGAGGGCCTTTACAGTGGACCTCCTAGTGGTCCACATTCAAAGCTGATACGAACTTACATCAAAGAAGTTCATCAGACTGAGATCACTTTTGGAGACAAGTCTAGAGTGGGAAGAGGGGGAATGACAGCTAAGGTAAAAGCAGCGGTTAATGCAGCTGAAGCTGGTGTCCCTGTTGTTATAGCCAGGTATTTATTCATTCCATACATTATCCATGATCAAAACTTCTCCATTGTAACTTTCTTCACTTTTTCTGTCCCATTCCCATATTTGATCTGCATTTGTTAAGAAATCATGGTACTTCTCTTTTGTTGCTTTTCTTTTTTCCCTCCTTTGCCAGTGGATTTGTTCCTGAAAATATCCTTAAAGTCCTGCAAGGAGAGGATGTTGGCACTCTCTTCCACAAAAATGCTCATTTGTGGGCCTCGGTTAAAGAATTTGATGCACGTGAGATGGCAGTAGCAGCAAGGGAAAGTTCCAGAAGGCTTCAGGTACTATAGAATGCGAACAGATTTTCAAGACTTTCTGCATGTGGTGGCATTAGAGTACTTCGTTCCCTTGGGAATTGAGATATCCCTTGCCTTCATTGTATTTTGGCAGCAAAGTATCTTAGTAGTGTATTTTGCACCAGGCATTATCTTCTGAAGATAGGAAGAAAATATTGCTGGGAATAGCTGATGCCCTTGAAGCCAATGAAAATTTGATCAAGGCAGAAAATGAAGCTGATCTCAATGCTGCAGAGGCAGCTAGAATGGAAACAGCCTTGATAGCTCGGCTGGCTTTAAAGCCTGGGAAGGCAAGATATTTTGGACTATGCTAATATTTTATTTTTTGAACGTTTTCTGTTTTATAGAGGCATACTGGGTTGCTTGAACTTCTTTATATCCAAAATCGTATTTTCTAGTTTGTTTTGGCTTTATCATCTTCCTCTTTTCCCCACTATCTGATCTTTTCCTTCAAATTTCTCTTTGATTAACTTCTGGATTTCTTGTCTTTGTAATTTTTGCAGATTAAAAATCTAGCAAACTCAGTTCGTGTGCTTGCAAATATGGAAGACCCCATTGGCCATGTTCTGAAAAAGACTGAGGTGAGGAAATGTGTTCGAAGTTCCCCTTGTGTTTGTGCATAATTTGTTGATTTTTGCCTTCACTTTTCATGTATCAAGGTTTGCAGTTTTGGTTTTAATTCTAACACTCAGCTGCCATAATGTGAGATGGAATTTGTTTTCCTAATGTTCTAGTCAGGTTAATTTATGATCTCAAAATTGTGTATTGCTGACTTCTGTTGTTTATGATTACTTCTACGCTATCCAGCTTGCTGATGGACTCCTCTTGGAGAAGACATCATCTCCTTTAGGCGTTCTCCTGATAGTCTTCGAGGCTCGACCAGATGCTCTAGTACAGGTAGTTAAACAGAGTTCTTTTTTTTTTCTGTACACTGTGCTGTATGTTTCATAACCTACCTTGATTGGTCTTCCATGTGAGGGTACCATAAAGTGGAATAGGGGCATTAATATTGTGTATTGATACTTGCTTTGAGGGGAACCGTATGTGTTTTTTGTTTTCAATTATAGCTTCATATAAATCATATTTACCTGGCTTGAGCAGATTGCTTCTTTGGCAATTCGTAGCGGGAATGGACTTCTCTTGAAAGGGGGAAAGGAGGCTGTGAGGTCTAATACTATTCTGCATAAGGTGAGATATATTACTTCACAAAGTTCTTTTTTGAAATATTAACGTAGATTTTATCTCTTGCATCTCCAAATTTTGATGCAGATTTGAGTGAAGTTATTATACTTTGTGTTCTTAGGTCATCACAGAAGCCATCCCAGATACTGTTGGGAGAAGATTAATTGGACTAGTGACTTCAAGGGATGAAATTCCTGATTTACTTAAGGTGAAGTAAACCTTCCACTGATGGCTGACTTCCTGTATTTCTTTGCTTGAAGAGGACAATTATTACTCCAGAACTAAAGATTGAATTCCACATTTTCTTTCTGTACCAGCTTGATGACGTGATTGATTTAGTGATCCCGAGAGGCAGTAACAAGCTTGTTTCTCAAATTAAGGAATCAACTAAAATTCCTGTCCTGGGTCATGCTGGTGAGATAAGTCATTGCTGTATCCTTGTCATTTATACAATTACTAATTTTTTGTAACTATTTTTCACCAATGCTGCATTTTCTGCTAAGCAGATGGTATTTGCCATGTATATGTTGACAAATCTGCCAATCTAGAAATGGCAAGGCGCATTGTCTTAGATGCAAAGATAGATTATCCGGCGGCCTGTAATGCAGTGGTATTGATTTGCCCTTATTTATTCTTTCAGCTGTTATTTGTTTCTCATCTTTCCATTGTTTCCACATATTGTGTGAGGTTCAATCTTGACATTTCTAATGTCAATCATTTTCTACATTCAGGAAACACTTCTTGTGCACAATGATTTAGCAGGGACCGGTGGGCTGAATGATCTTATAATTGATCTACGCACTAAAGGTAAGTATTCCTACATTTCATTTTGTTGTTAATCAACGGAATTTTCGCATTCATTTCTCAAATTATTGATAGTCTATGTTTGACCACACTTAAGCAAACTCAAGCACAAATAAAAATTTGGCAAGCCTGATGATGGCAGATGACAAATCAACTTATTTACTGATAATCATATTGGTTAATAATAAGATTTCACAGGACAAGCATGCTTTCAGTTCTTCAACTTAACGATGTTTCTTATTTCAGTTCTCTAACTATTGAACCTTCTAATTCAGTCCTTGAACTTTGCTAATCACTTTAAATTGGAACTTTCATTTACGTCTATTAAGCACTATCCTACGTGGTCTCTAAACTGGACACAAGTGTCACTTCTAAATGTATGTCCAATTTGGATTCACTGATACACGAATGATTTCCGTTAAGGACATTAGTAAAACTTCTAATTTAAAGTGATTAGCAAAATTCAAAAAATTATTTAAAAAGTTTAATAGTTCGATGACTGAAATAAAAAATTGCATTAAGTTGAAGATTAAAAATATGGTTATCCTTAAACTCTGCCATAATCTCATCAGGTGAGTTTGATGGTTGTAAAAAACATTGTCATGCAATATTTACACAGAAATATCGTTTCAAATCTGGTTTACTTCTTTTGTTGCTGAGAGATCTACTTGATTGTAATATTGTGAAAATGAAAAGTCTTTATATCCTGTATGTTTTCAACTCTGTGTGTGTTAGATTTCCATTAATTTGAAATCTTTTAGGAAACTGAGTTTTCATTTGACTTGCCAGTTGATCAGGTGAAATATTTTGCTCTTGGTTTTGTTAGGAGTCCTAGTTTTGGCCTGAAACAATCGATTTTGCTTAATCATGTCTTGAACATCAATGTGATTACTGACTAGTTGAATACATAACCATTTCCTTGATTCTAGGTGTTACTTTATATGGTGGACCAAGGGCAAGTAAGAGGTTCAACATCCCACAGGCACATTCATTTCATCATGAGTACAATTCTATGGCTTGCACTGTAGAAATTGTTGACGATGTACGTGCTGCCATTCACCACATACACGAGTATGGAAGGTTTGTTGACCCTTTCCTTTTCCTCTAAAGTGATGTATCTATCATACAAACAAAAAAATATTTCGAGTTGTGTAGAAAATGTGCTTGAAGGTGTATAGTTTCTCTCTGTTTTGAGCAGTGCCCATACTGATTGCATTATAACTGAAGATCAAGAAGTAGCAGACGTCTTCCTACGTCAAGTTGACAGGTACTTTCTCATGCTTAGCAGTCATCTTCTTGTCCTATTTTAAATCCTTGATCTTCCAGTTTTCTGAATTGCAGATTGTAAGTGTCTTCACTTGAACTCGTCAAATGAACCCGAGTGTTTTTTTTTTAACATAATCCTTTTTCATTTTTTTTTTCAATGCCCGATCTCCTGGTTTTCTGAATTGCAGATTCAATGTATTTTCTCATCAAATGAACCTGAGTTTTTGACATTATCCTTTTCCATTTTCTTATCAGTGCTGCTGTCTTTCACAATGCTAGCACAAGATTCTGTGACGGGGCCCGATTCGGACTAGGGGCTGAGGTAACTCATCAATCACAAACTTATCTTGAACATGAATAATTTCTAGTGGAATTCTCATATTCGGGTTTTCTTTAAATGACTTGTATCCATAGGTTGGAATAAGTACCAGTAGGATTCATGCTCGTGGTCCGGTAGGAGTTGAGGGGCTGTTAACGACAAGATGGTAGGAGTTGTCCCCACTTGATTCCTACATTTTCTTTCATAAGAATGATTTCATAGTGTACTTATATGCATGTGTATGTATGTACCTATTGCAAGCATTGGTTCCCATTACAGAATTTTGATCACTCAAGAATTGGTTGATCAGTCATCACTCGCCAAAGCTTTTCTGTGCAGGATACTGAGAGGTAGAGGACAAGTTGTGGATGGTGATAAAGGGGTAGTTTACACTCACAAGGATATGCAGTAGCTGTAGTTCCTGCAAATGAAGTTAGTCTGTACCCTTCAGTTCCTAAAAGATAGTCTGTAACTGTACCCTTCAGTTCCTAAAAGTTAGTCTGTACACTTTTGAATAGTTTCTTGGAGTTTGGTCACTCAGTTTAAGATGTAATAATACACCATTATCATGTTTTTATTATATCGTCAATGAAATATTATTTCACATTAATTAAAATTTGGATCGAAGTTCCGGTAGAGATTTAAGATTTAAAAGGTCCACTGATATTTGATTATTATAAAATCGAATAAAGATTGAATAAAATTAAAGAATTTAAAATATGATCGAAAAAGATTATTCTAAAAAGTTTAATTGAAAAAATGTTAAATGAAAATTAATTTATTTATTTTAATTTATAAAAATTTATTAATTTATTAAAATTGCATAATTAATTAATTAATAATAAGAGTTATTAAAATAAATTAAGTCGAAAAAT
>JANIHY010000148.1:34008-49201 GCA_027479065.1 Erythroxylum brevipes
GAAATTCCAAATCAGTAAACAAAAAATTCTTTCATGCTCAATTTTATGTTGTTCAAAAGACATATTTTTTGTTTGTTCATTATATAATAATAAATAGTAATGTATTTTTCATTTCAATAAAATATTTTATTTTTATTTATTTTTATAAAATTGTTATTTTATTTATTATATTCCGGTTTGATAACGGTTTATTACCGGTTGAACCTCTAAACCTTAAACCTTTCCTTCAATCGGTTTAATGTCCGGTCCGGTTTTTAAAACATTGGTTGTAAATTTGTGTTTGTTGTGAAACAAACTCCAGAAGGAATCGTAGATCAATATAAGGCGTGACTAGTAGCAAAAGGGTTTTACCCAAGCCAATGGTATGCGATAAGAGGGCTGGGTATGACCCATGACCCACGGTGATAAAATGATGGACCCATGGTGATAAAAGATGGAAGTGGGCTGAACCGTGACAAAACAATAACTCCACACATGCACAAATCTGGACCAAATAGGAACCCCTCAATTTTATTTCTTGTCTTCTTGTATATAATCCTATAATGTTCCACTGTAACATAATTGTACCAGCTGTCAATTATGTAACAGATTCTCAAATAAAGTAGAAAATAGCAGCCCCTAGTATCAGCATAAATATCCCTTCTGTACATATCAAAGGACATGACGAAATAAAATATTTCTTCATCAAAGTAAACCTTTTGTTTTTCATGGTATCAGAGACAAAGGTCTGATCCAAGCTATGCCACCCATTTACTAAAAATGTCAACTACAATTGAGAGTGATGCCAATAATCCAGACCTAGAAAAATACTCCATAACAAATACTGAAAACGCAGGTGCTATCCTAGTTACCACGCTCTTTAATGATAACAACTACCTAACCTGGAGCAAATCAATGACGATAGCTCTATGTGCTAAAGACAAACTCTCCTTCGTGGATGGAACGTGCATGCTACCAACGAAAGATATGGCATTGCCTAACAGATGGAGGAGGGCAGACTCTATAGTTAAGTCCTAGATTCTTAACTCCATAAACAAAGAGCTCAATGACGCCTTTATGTCATTCTCCACTGCTAGGGAACTTTGGAAGGAACTAAGAGAGAGGTTCGGAGAAGCTAATGGACCATTGTTGTACCCAATAGAAAGGGAAATCAACCTTTTCAAACAAGGTAATCTTACCATTTCTGTATATTACACAAAGTTTAAGAAGTTTTAGGATGATCTAGCTAGCCTAGATCCAATACCTACATGCACTTGTGATGCTGCCAAAGCAATTATATCTAAAGAAAACACACAAAGATTAGTACAATTCTTGATGGGTCTAAATGAAGAATATGAGCATGTAGTAAACCAGGTTATGTTGATGGAGCCTTTGCCCATAATGAATAGAGCATTTGCCATAATGTAAACAATGGAGAGACAATGGACGGTAAAGACTAACAATGAAAGAAACTTGAATGTATCTATGATGGTACGACAATCCAACCCAAGTTTCAAACAAGGAAGCAGAAATAACAACAACAGTGGGAGAAAACCATTCACTAAAATGGAAGATAAATACTGTGAAAAATGTGAGAAGACAGGACATACCATAAAAACATGCTTCAAGATACATGGGGTGCCCAACTGGTACAAGGAACTGACAGGGCAAAAAAATAAAGCTAACTTAGCCATAATCAATGACACACCTGTGGATACACAACAAGAAACTAATGAGTGCATTGAGAAGGTTGGATAGATCCCATAAGACATAGCCATCTTCATATAAGAGGAAATATCTAAAGCAATCAAAGGAAAGGCTACTAGAGAGGTAAAATTAGGCTGATTGATAAGCTTTGCAGGTAACAACACAAACCACACTCATGTTCATAATGCAGATAATGATTGCATATGGTTGGTTGATTCGGGAGCATCGTCACACATGGTCACAAACCTAGACTATTGCCATAAACATGAGATAAACAACATATACTAACCAATTACACTACAAGATGGCACCAAGCAGCAAGTAAAGCACATATGTCAGACTAGCATTGGTGATAAGATCACTCTTGATGGGATTATGCATATTCCAAAATTTTTCAAGAACCTATTATCTGTAAATAAACTCACTACATAGAATGACTTTGCTGTAATTTTTGGATGAAACAAGCTATTTTTGTTAGACCTACGGACTAATGGTGTTATGGAAACTATCGAGGCTAGAAGTGGATTGTATGAGTTGACAACCGAAAACCTATTTCCCTCAGAAACGTTGGAAGGTCCTTCTCTAGACTTCTATAGAACTAGGAATGTTTCTCTTAATGCTTCTATTTCTTTTGATGTTTGGCATAGTAGATTGGGGCATGTTTTCAAAGAAAAATTGAAACACATCAATGAGATCAAGTTTTCAAATTATCTCTCTTCTGATTGTCAAATTTGTCCTATGGAAAAATAACACAGGAAACCCTACCTTAAACATGAAATCCGAACCATCAAACCCTTTGAACTCCTACATTTAGACCTATGGGGACCCTATAGAATACCCACTTTAGATGGAGCATAATTTTTCCTAACCATCTTGGATGACTTCTCTAGAGCCACCTGGACCTTCTTACTTGAACACAAAGATAGCACATATCCCACAATAGCCCAATTCATCAAAACCATTGAAAAACAATACTACATAAAAATATTAAAGATACAAACAGAAAATGAGAGAGAGTTCATAAACAATGAATGCAGAAAGTTCTTTGCGGACATGGGAATATTACATCATAAAAGTTGCCCATATACCCCATAATAAAACAGGGTAGTAGAGATAAAACACAAACATCTATTGAAGATAACCAGAGCCTTATTATTCACAACAAGCTTACCTAAACAATATTAGGGGGAAGCCCTCCTCATTGCCACTGACCTCCTTAATAGAATCCCAACAAAAGTCTTGCAGTGGAAAACACCCTATGAGAGGCTACATAGACAAAAACTAACTTATAAACACTTAAAAGTTTTCAGGTGTTTAAGTTTTGCCCTTGATAAAACACCTAACAAAATGCTAGAGCCTTAAAATGCATTGTCCTTGGATACATGGTAAACTACAAAGCCTACAAAGTCATGGAAATTTGCACAAATACTACTTTCAGTTCAAGAGATGTAACCTTTCATGAAAACAACTTTCCCTTTGCCAACCCACAGACCAACCTAGAACTAGAACAAGTACCACTTTTCCCTTACAACACCACTGATGATGGTTCAGGTAGATTAAGTGACATACCAAGCTCATCAAACACACCATATATAGAAACCATACCAAGAATCGAAGAAACACTACCTCAACATACCTTACCACCAATCCAGAGACTACCATAAATCATAATATAAGAAGAAGTCAAAGAACCCATACCACACCAACATACCTTGATGATTATGTCCACTAAGCCTCTGCTCTTCATTCCACTTCTGTCCCTGATTCTGCTAATATCACTTTACAAGTTTATGGTCCTGCAGGGATAGAAGGAGACTGAGTTAGCCTTCCAAATCATGCATACACCAAGGTATAAGGAATTTATAAGTAATGTATGCACTACTTTCAAACCTCTATCTTATGAAATAGCAAGAAACTCGATGGGTTGGGTAAATTTCATGAATGAACAACTAGTTGCATTAGAAGCAAACCAGATTTGAGTATTGACAAAATTACCTAAGGGGAAGCGGGCTATAGCATCAAAGTGGATGTACAAAGTGAAGCACAACCTAGATGGCACTGTTGATAAGCTGAAATCAAGGTTGGTAGCGAAGGGATTCAATCAAAGGAAAGGAGTAGACTACTCAGAGGTGTTCTCCCCCTTAGGTAGGATTGTGACAATTAGGACATTCCTAGCTATAGCTACAATTAGAAAGTGGCCTATACTGCAATGTGATATTAACGATGCCTATCTCCATGGCCACTTAGAGGAAGAAATTTATATGCTATCATAACAAGGTTATGCAAAAGCTAAGGCAGGAGAAGTTTGCAGACTGATGAAGTCCATCTACAGACTCAAACAAACGGGAAGGCAATGGCATGAAGATTTGACCACAAAATTAAATGGTTTAGGCTTCAACAAAGCTGAGGCAGACCATTGCCTCTACACTAAAGGACAACATGACAACTTTACTACCATCCTCATCTATATAGATGACATCCTTATTACTGGTGCCAAGGAGGAACACTTAAACCATATCAAGGATGCCCTACACAGAGAATTCACCATCAAGGACATCCTTATTACTGGTGCCAAAGAGGAACACTTAAACCATATCAAGGACGCCCTACACAGAGAATTCACCATCAAGGACCTAGGGTATGCTAAGTTCTTCCTAAGGGTAGAAATAGCCAATTCAAGAAGGAAACTTACCACTAATGAGGGCAAGCTTCTCATCGATCCCGAATTCTACAGAAGAATTGTGGGTCAACTTCAATACTTGAGTTTCATCAAACTCGACCTTACCTACATCACGCAACAACTGAGTCAATTCATGAAGTCACCAAGAGAGCCAAACTGGAAAGTCGTAAAACACGTCCTCAAGTATCTCAAAGGAACACTGCATTAACGTTTTTTCTACCCCTCATAATCAAGTCGACAACTCACCGCTTACTCCGACGCAGACTGGATGAGCTGTCCTTTTAGTTGATGGTCCTTGACTAGGTTTTGTATATTTCTAAAAAAAATTCCCATATCATGGAAAACAAAAAAATAAACCACTGTCCGCAGATCCACATAGAGGAAAATAAGAAAAGGAGCCATACCTTTATACTGTGATAATCAGGCAGCGATCTACATCTTGAAGAATCCCCGTCTTCCACGAAAGAAACAAAGATTTAGAGATCGAGCTCTATCTTGTGAGCGATGTGCCAAACTCGGATCTTCTAAATCTCCAATATCTATGAAGCCAACATCAACTCGCAGATCTGTTCACGAAGCCACGCATCGCACTCGTATTCAAAGCCTTAGTTTTCAAGTGCAGATCTATACGTCTCTCCGAAGCTCCATCATGAGGGGGGAGTGATAAGAGGGTTGGGTATGACCCAAGACCCATGGTGATAAAATGATGGACCCATGGTGATAAAAGATGGAAGTGGGATGACCCGTGACCAAACAATAACTCCACATATGCACTGATCTGGACCAAACAAGACCGCCTCAATTTTATTTCTTATCTTCTTGTATATAGTCCTAGAATGTTCCACTATAACAAAATTGTTCTAGCTATCAATTCTATTATAGATTCTCAAATAAAGCAGCAAATAGCAGCCCCTAGTATTAGTATAACTATCCCTTCTGTACATATCAAAGGACATGAAGAAATAAAATATTTCTTCATCAAAGTAAACCTTTTGTTTTTCAGTGTGGATTATGAGAAAACGTTTGCTCCAGTGGCAAAGATGAATTTAGTTCGAGTCCTCCTATCATGTGCTGCAAATCGAATTTGGCCACTTTACTAGCTTGATGTGAAGAAGGTGTTCTTACATGATAATTTGCAAGAGCAAGTGTACATACATATAACTATAGTTTTTAAGAGTGTTACTACAAGTGGAAAGGTGTAAAATGATTTCTTTACAAATTGAAACAGTCAACTCGAGGCTTGGTTTGCTCAGTTTAATGTTGTTGTCATGCAAGTATAGGCTATCGACAATGTTATGCTAATCATACCCTATTTTACAAACACAACTGATACAGAAACCTTATGAAAACAAGGTTCTTGAAACCCCTAAATCCTATCAAATCAGAAACCTAATCGTTTTATTTTAATAACTTGCTAGATCAAATCCCAAATCATAAGTTTGAGAACCAATCCCAAAGAAATCAGAAATCAATTTACGTTGCAAGTACTTACTTATTGATGCAAATCAATTTCTTGAAGTAACCATAAAGACATTCACGCCTCACTTTAAGAACTCAATTCCAAAATTTTATTAATCATCCAATCTAGGGTTACAAGGATATAATAGGGTATAAATACCCTTGACCAAGTCCTAACACTAATAGGAATGGGTTTGCAAGCCCATTTAATGAAAACTAGGTTAATCCTAACAAATCTAGGAGTATCTAGCCCATTGAACATAATCTGATCCAAGTCCTTTTATGAATCGGCTAAACACATTAAAACAAATAAGTCTCAAAATAACCCAGACAAATAAAACATATGCTACTAACTAAAAGAATAGCCTATAGATAAGTCCTTTTGCCTAAAATAAGAGATAATAAATAACAAGCTCAAATTATAAAAAATGAGCATAAATGGCTAAGCGCTAGCTTCTTCTAATGCCTCCTCTAATAAAGTCACAAGCTTGGGTATGTCTTGGTGTTCCTCTATGGATGTTTCGGCCTCCTCATTTACTTGACCTATGATTTGGGCTTGAACAAAAGCTTGCATTGCTTGTTTAAGCCTTGAAGCTTGTTGTGTTGTAATTGGACCACTTGGCATGTGTAGCTTTTCAGGTTGATATGTAAGGCTTGGAACTCCATTGCGAAGGTTGGTTGTATCATCCCCTCCCCCCTCAAAAGGATTTATCCTCGAATCAGACCCGACATTAGTAAAGAGAGAGAGATTAATAAAATTAAAAGTAGCAGACACTTGATACTTACCTGGCAAATCAATCATGTAGGCATTATCATTAATTCTCTCAAGCACTTGGAATGGCCCTTCACCTCTAAGATCCAACTTGGATTTCCTTTGCTTAGGAAACCTCTCCTTCCTGAAATGCACCCAAACCCAATCTCCAGGCTCAAACCTCAATAACTTGTGCCCTTGATTAGCCTTGTGCGCATTTGCTTCATTCCACTTCTCTATTTGTTGCCTTGTTTTCTCATGAATGCTCTTTACCAATTCGGCCTTGGGTTGTCCATCCCTATTAGATAACTTATGTAATGGAAAAAGACATAAATCCAAAGGCTTCAAAGAGTTAAATCTATAAAATATCTCAAACGTTGAATAACCAGTAGTAGAGTGAATGCTCCTATTATATGCAAATTCAACTAATGGCAAACATTGTTCCCAAGTTTTAAGCTTTTTTCCTATAACAACACGCAAAAGAGATCCTAAAGTTCTATTGACCACTTCAGTTTGGTCATCTATTTGAGGATGACAAGTAGTAGAAAACAAAAGCTTAATTCCAAACTTTTCGCAAAGAACACGCCAAAAGTGACTCAAGAACTTTACATCTTGGTCTGAAACAATGGTTTTTAGAGCATCACGTAAACGCACAACATCTCTAAAGAACAAATCAGCAATATAAGTGGTATCATTAGTTTTATGACATGCAATAAAGTGTGCTATTTTACTAAACCTATCAACAACCACAAATATATTATCCCTACCAATTTTTGTCCTAAGCAGCCCTAATACAAAGTCTATTGATATGTCAGTCCAAGGATGCTTAGGCATAGGCAAAGGAGTATACAAACCATGTGGATAGGTCTTTGATTTCACTTGTCTACATGCAACACACCTAGAACAGATTTTTTCAACATCTTTTTTCATATTAGGCCAATAAAAATGTTCACAAAGTATCTCATATGTCTTTTGCACCCCAAAGTGACCCATCAATCATCCACAATGTGATTCATGCACAAGTATTTCACATATAGAGCAAATAGGCACACGAAGCTTATTCTCCCTAAATAAGTACCCATTATGCCTATAAAACTTTTGAAATGTAGCATGCTCACATGCACCATAAACATTCCCAAAATCATAATCTGAAAATACAAATCTTTAATAAACTCAAATCTAAGCATTTGAGAACTCAAAGTATTGGTTAGAGTGTACCTTCTTGATAGTGCACCAGCCACTATATTTTCCTTACCTTGCTTCTACTTGATCACATATGAAAAAGTTTTAATGAACTCTAGATATTGCACATGTCTCTTGTTTAACTTACCTTAGCCCTTCAGATGCTTGAGTGATTCATGGTCAGAATGAACCACAAACTCCTTTGATCATAGATAGTGTTGCCAAGTTTCCAATGCTCTCACTAAGGCATATAGTTCCTTGTCATAAGTGGAATAATTCAGTTGTGACCCATGAAGCTTCTCACTGAAGTATGCAATGGGACACCTACCCTACATCAAAATAGCATCAATACCTATCCCGGAGGCATCACATTCAATTTCAAAAGCTTCATTGAAGTTAAACAAACTGAAAACAGGCATAGAACACAACTTATCTTTTAAAGCATTAAACGCAAGTTCTTATGCCTCATTCCATTTAAAACCGACATTCTTTTTAATGATTTCAGTTAATGACGCAACAATAGTGCTAAAATCTTTCACAAATCACCTATAAAAACTAGCTAAACCATGAAAACTCTGCATATCACCAACAGACTTAGGAGTAGGCCAATCTTTGATAACCTTAACCTTCTCCTCATCAGCATGAACACCATGGGCAAAAATAACAAAGTCAAGAAATACAACTTTATCCATACAAAAAGAGCACTTTTTAAGTTTAGCATAAAGCTTTTCACACCTAAGTGCCTCTGGTACAGATTTAAGATGTAAAACATGCTCATCAAGGCTATCAAAATATACAACTACAAACTTGCCAATAAATTCACGCAAAATATGGTTCATCAATCTCATGAAAGTGCTAGGTTTATTTGTCAAACCAAAAGGCATGACCAACCATTCATATAAATCATATTTGGTTTTAAAGGTTGTTTTCCATTCATCTCCTACTTTTATCCTAATTTGATGATAGCCACTCATAAGGTCAATCTTTGTAAAGAAACAAGCACCATGTAATTCATCAAGTAAATCATCTAATCTAGGAATTGGGTGGCGATACTTTACCGTTATCTTATTCACTTCCCTGTAATCCACACACATGCATCATGTCTCATCTTTCTTTGACACTAATAACACTGAAACTATGCATGGGCTTAAGATTTCTCTCATATTTCCCCTCTCTAAAAGTTCCTCCACTTGGTTTTGAAGCTCCTTTGTCTCCTCAGGATTACTTCTATAAGTGAGGTGGTTTGGAATTTGTGCTCCTGGTATAAAATATATTTAGTGTTCAATACCTCTCAAAGGTGGAAGTCCCTTAGGCATCTCATCTAGAAAGACATCTGAGTATTCTTGCAAAACAGATTTAATAACACTAGGTACAGAAAAGTCAAGGTCAGCCTCATTATAAAGAATTTCTCTATATTTAAGCAAAATTAAAGGCTTAGGTGTATATAACACTTGTCTCAAATCTCTTGATTTTGCAAAGAAGGTACTATTTTTTCTTTCACTCATCTTTTCACTCAACTCTCCTTTTTCTATTGCACTTCCCTCTATTTTTTTCTCACAAGTGCAATCTTTCTCAATTGAGCCTTTATTTTTATTTTTTTGAATAGCTTCTTTTCCTTTTCTTTTGTTTCAAACTCTCGGCCTCCTTTTATTTTTTTTCTTCCATGGATTTTGCAAGCCTCATTTGATCCTCATGAACCTCCTTTGATTTTAGAGGCACCAAAATGAAGAATTGATCTCGCATCTTGAATGAGTACCTATTTTTGTAGTCATCATGGATTACACGCCTATCATATTGCCAAGGCCTCCCCTACAGTATGTGACTAGCCTGTATTAGTACTTCATCACACAAAACCTCATCACAATACCTTCCAATGGAGAATGCAACCTTCGCTTGCTTGTGTACCCTTACTTCTCCACATTTATTGAGCCATTGTAGCTTATATGGGCTAGGATGTTTAATAATAGGCAACCCCAACTTCTCCACCAAAATTGTACTAGCTACATTTATATAGCTCCCTCCATCAATTATCATACTACACATCTTACCATTGACTAAGCAACATGTATGGAAGATGTTTTTCCTCTGCTTATATATTTCTACCTTCTCATGGACATTGAGAGCACGCCTAATCACAAGGGCTTTGGCTTTGACAGGTTCCTCTACCTCCACATCACTATAATCCTCAAGCTTAGGCATTTCTTCCCTATCACTCTCCTGGGACTCAATTCCCCCATCGTCTCTCAAAAGCATAACCTTTCTATTTGGGCATTGTGAAGCAATATAACCAGATCCCAAACACTTAAAACATTTAATGCTAGAATGCTTACTAGAAAAAGCTTGGGTGTTAGGTGTACCTTTAGGGTCAAACTACATTCGGACTTTTGGCTGACTCCTTGAAGTCCAGTCTCCTCTCTCTTAGGCCATTTTGAACTCCATGATTGGCTAAAATTTGCCCCACTCCTTGCTGCCACTCTAGCTTTCATTTGCTTTTCCACCTTTATGGTCATGTTCACCATGTCATCAATCTCCACATAGTGTTGCAATTCTACCACATTAGTTATCTCCCTGTTCAAACCACTTAAGAATCGTGCCATGGTTGCCTCCGGGTCCTCCTTTGTATTGGCTTGGATCATAGCTATCTCCATCTCCTTGTGGTAGTCCTCCACTGATTTAGATCCCTGAGTGAGTCTCTGAAGTTTCTGATGCATCTCCCTATAATAGTAAGAAGGCACAAACCGCTTCCTCATGCATGCCTTTATATCATCCTAAGTAGTAATTGGCATCTCTCTATTTCTCCTCCTAGATATCACCAACTGATCCCACCATATTAGTGCATAATCTGTAAATTCAACAGTGACTAGCTTTACCTATTTATCTTCAAAAAAATGTTGGCACTCAAAAACTAAGTCCACCTGTCTTTCCCACTCTAGGTAAGCCTCTACATCATTCCTTCCCTTGAAGACTGGGATTTGCATCTTGATGGATTTAAGGTCTTTATCTCTCCTATTAAATAGCTCAACTCTCTGAACTCTCCTAGGTCTACATACCTCATACTCTTCCTCCTTTGATTCATACCAAGGTGGTGGTTACTGCTGGCGTACACCTGCATCCCTCCCCTGAGGTTCCTCATGTCTCCCTTGTCTGAGCTCATCCATCTGTCCCCTAATCTTAGTTAAGGCTAGATTGAATCTCTCAAATTGTTGCTGCATGGCTCTCAAAGTGAAAGCGATATTTGCATCTCCCCCTTGGTTGTCATCATTATTACCTCCCTATGACATTGTAGATAAAATGATATACCTGTAAGACAAGGTTAGTAATAAACAACCTCACACACTCCCTCACGTGTTTCCCTCTAAATGATGTCACTCCCCTCATGTTTAAGTCACGACAATGACTCCCTCACATAAGCTCACACACTATTGTCTTTTATCACTCAAGTGATGTCTTTAAAGTTACTTTTCGGAAATTAATTCAACAAAACTAAGCAAACAGCAAGCAACACAAATTAATTGAAAAAGAACAAGTAAATCCTAACAAGAAATAATATAAGAACAATTCTAGAAGCAAAGTAATGCACGGACAGAAATAAAATAGTATGCTAATACACGAATGGAAAAGATGTGTATGTAATGATTTTTGTTTTTAATTGAACAATATGAATACAAGATTGTCCAATTCAATGTAATGGAAGCAATGAAAGGTACAAACAAGAAAGTAAACTAAGAATCAAAGAAAGACACTCAATACATTGTAAAACTCAGACACTCAATACATTGTAAAACTCAACAAAAACCTGAGAGCTCAAAGAACAAATTTCAAATCTGCCCAAGGTTTAAAATAGGCAACTCAACGTATTTTTCAATATTTTTTGCTACTATTCACTCTTTTTTGGTACTATTCACTTTTGGGTACTGTTCACCATTTTTCGCTACTGTTCACTCCTTTTTTGGTATTGTTCAGTTTTTCGAGTACTGTTCACGAGTACTATTCACAGTATGGGTGTTGTTCACGAGTACTATTCACGGTATGGGTACTGTTCACGAGTACTATTCACGGTATGGGTACTGTTCACTTTTTTTTAAAGAAACAAATAAGGAAACACAATAAAGATACGTATGAGTTCAATAGAATTAAGCCAAAGCTCTGATACTAAGATAATACGAAAATCTCAAGAAAATAAGGTTCTTGAAACCCCTAAATCCTATTGAATCAATAATTTTTCTATTATAAGAACATGCTAGATCAAACCTCAAATCATAAGTTTGAGACCCAATCCCAAAAAAATCAGGAATCAATTTACATTGCAAGTACTTACTTATTGATGCAAATCAATTTCTTGAAGTAACCAGGAAGATATTCAGGCCTCACTTGAAGAACTCAATTCTGAAATTTTATTAATCATCCAATCTAGGGTTACAAGGACATAATAGGGTATAAATATCCTTGACCAAGTCCTAACCTTAATAGGAATTGGTTTGCAAGCCCATTTATTAAACACTAGGCTAATCCTAACAAATCTAGGAGTCTCTAGCCCATTGAACATAATCTAATCCAAATCTTTTTACGAATGGGCTAAACACATTAAAATAAATAAGTCTCAAAATAACCCAGACAAACAAAGCACATGTTATAACTAAAAGAACAAACCATAAACAAGTCTTTGGGCCTAAAATAAGAGATAATAAATAATAAGCCCAAATTATCAAAAATAAGCATGAATGACTAAGTGTTAGTCTCTTCCAATACCTCCTCTAATGAAGTCACAAGCTTGGAAGTGCCTTGGTATTCCTTTATGGATATTTCATCCTCCTCATGTACTTAACTTGTGATTTAGGTTTGAACAAAAGCTTGCATTGCTTGTTTAAGCCTTGAAGTTTGTTGCATTATAATTGGACCAGGTTGATGTGTAAGGCGTGGAACTCTATTGCGAAGGCTAGTTGTATTAACAACGAAGGTAAGCTAGTAGTGTTAATAGGTGACAATGAGGTAGAGATTAAGAGGTTGAAGAAACAATTGTCACAAGAGTTTGAAGACATAGACTTGGGCCAGTTATGTTATTTCCTTGGAATTTAGGCAGCCAGGTCTTCATATGGAGTCTTTCTATCCTAGAGGAAGTATGTTTTTGATATTTTGAAAGAAGTTAGCATGTTGGGTTGTAAACCTGCTGCTACCCCGATTAATCATAATGTTAAGGTGGTTGCTAACACTAGGTCAGTTGTGGAGAAGGGGTAGTACAAAGGTTGATGGGTAAGTTAATTTATCTCTCACATGCGCGCCCTAATATCACCTTCAGAGTGATTGTTGTAAGTTGTTATATGCATAATCTTAGACAAAAATGTATTAATTTATCTCTCATATACGCGCCCTAATATCACCTTCACAGTGAGTGTTTTAAGTTGTTATATGCATAATCTTAAACAACATATGGAGGTTGTTCACATGATACTCCGATATTTAAAAGAATGTCATGGTCGAGGTATACTGTATACTCCACAGCATGATACAAGGGTAGAGTGTTTTACTAAGAATGTTAATTTTGGCAAAAATTGACCGACTCACAGGTCAAAATTGTTCAGCCAGATCGGGCCAAGGGTTAAAGTTGGGCTGAGCAAGGGTCAGCCAAAAATATCAATTTTAAAATTTTTAAAAATATTAATGATAGGCTAGGCTGGGCTTGGAGCATCCCGGGCCTGGCCCGGACCGTTTACATCCTTATGTTTTACTGATTCAGAGGCTGGTTCAATCGATGATCACCAATCTATTTCTGGATACTGCATCTTTGTGGGTGGAAATTTGGTGAGCTGGCGGAGTAAATAACAGAGTGTAGTTGGAAGGACTACAGCTGAAGCAAAGCTCCGTGCCAGGTGTGTTGTGATAATCGTGTTGCGACTGGGATAGCTTCAAATCCTGTTCAACATGATCGAGTCAAGTATGTTGCGGTGGCTCAACGTTTCTTATGGGAAAAGACGGATGTTGGGTCAGTCGATGTTTCATTTGTCAAGTCTAGTGATCAAGTTTCGGTCATCTTAACGAAGGGCCTTGGCAGTACGTATTTTTCGCTTCTGATTGAGAAGATGGGCCTCAGAATATTTTCACCTCATCTTGAGGGGGAGTGATGAGAAGGTGATACTTATTTATTTTATTTTATTTTTTTGTCTAGAACAATATATATATATATACATTCTCTCTTTTGATGTATAATGTTTTAGAAAAGGGTTTTTATCTCTTTCAAGTGGAATAAGGATCCATACGGGGCTGGTACTGGGAAAAGGCAGCCTGAGGACCCACTCAGGTCCATCCTTGTAAACAGTAAAGTAAGGCTTTTTTTTATATAAAATAAAATAAAACAAAATAGAGCTTGGTTATGCCGGATTCTGGATAAACGGTGCGTTGCCGTTTGGATCCATGAGTTGGCAACTTCTGCTGATGGATTTCACGTGGAGATACCTGCAAAACAAATAAGCTGGTCGGAGGTTGTGTCCCGATTAGCCCCTTCGACGCTCAAGTCAGGCTTTTGGTGAAGGTGAGGTTGATTAAATCAGAGGAAACGGCTATGTTATGAGTTTCGTACCTTCATTATGGGAGAAAAATACCTTATATATGGTCTTGCCTTTAGGTTTAGGTCTTTGCGTGTTTGTATGGGAGAATCCCTTCTTGAGATGGACCGAAAAGGGGTGCGGGTTTTAGGCATGAGACTGATTTCTAATGAATGGACCGATCGGCCCACGGATTATCTTGACTGAGTCCGGGTTCAATACGGCCGGCCCGACCAGAACTTATTTTTAATTTTATAGAAAACAACACAAGACCCATATTTTGCTTCTTTTTTTTTTTATAAGAGCCTGACAATAGGCAAAAATAGAGGGCATTTTTTTACTTTATCCGAGTCCTATAAAATAGAAACCATTCTTGTTGCTTACGGGAAAGTGTACGGTGAACAGAAAAATCCTTATGAGAATATGAGATAGTAATGCAATGGAAGAGCCACGAAGCAGAAACAAATAAATTAGTTTTATTTATCTTTCAATAAAATATTAACTCAAAATAAAAAATTCGTTTTTAAGAGATGATTAATTCCGGGAAGAGCATCAAAGAAGCCTATATCATTGTACCATTCTAAGATCTTGGTTATCATTTCAACTAAAATCATTTCAATTAAACACGTAGTTCAATTAAATTATCATTATTTTAATTGAAATTTATGATTAATAAGTTATTACATATTTTTAATAATCATCATTATTAAGTTATCAATTATTCTTCATCATCATCATCGTCATCATCATCATGCATTAATTATTTGATATAGTTTTTAAAGATGAAATAATCCATATCTGAAGTCTTTTATAACATCTCATCACTTAAATTGATTAAAAATTTGAATCCAAAAAAATTTAATTGATTGATTTTTTATTTTGATTTATTTTAATAAT
>JANIHY010000148.1:116734-132855 GCA_027479065.1 Erythroxylum brevipes
AAGAAAGCGATCACAGACACAGATGTCGAGGAATTGAATTATCTGAAAGCAGTGATAAAAGAAACACTAAGGCTACACCCACCACTGCCATTGTTGCTTCCAAGAGAAAGTAGAGAAACTTGTGTGGTTCACGGGTACGAAATACCTGCCAAAACCAAAGTAATGGTCAACGCTTGGGCACTTGGGAGAGACCCCAAGTATTGGTCGGATGCAGAGAGGTTCATACCAGAGAGATTTGAAGATGGTAGATTGGATTTTAAAGGACAGAACTTTGAGTTCATACCATTTGGAGCAGGGAGGAGGATATGTCCTGGTATAACATTTGGATTCTCAAACGTGCTGCTTCCACTTGCCCAACTACTATACCACTTTGACTGGACGTTGCCGGACGGAATGTCGCCAGAGAATTTAGATATGACCGAGAAGTTTGGAGCAACAGTTGGCAGAAAACATGGCTTAATGTTGATTGCCACTCCTACACAGGGTGTCTCAGACCAACACGCGGAGGCCGTGGAAATTTTGATATAAGATAGTGAATTTGTCAAAATTTGAAGGATTTGGATTAACATTAATCCACATATGTCAAATGCTAAAATGCAAAAGTGCCCATTTAGTATCTATTTAATTCTTATAAAAATGAAAGAGTTCATCTTCCATTGATTTATAAGGTCTAATGCATTCCTCTCAACATCTATTCACAGCATTGCAGTATTGGCTAACTCCTTACAGCCCAAGTCCATTGATCTTCGTTCTACAACGATCACTTCCTTTCCAATTTACCAGGAGCCATGAGAATAATCAGCCTTGAGTTGAAGAAACATAGTCGATATTTCCATTTAGTTCTTCAAGGAAAAAAGAACAGGTAACCTTTACAGTTAAACCAAATCCCAGACTGCAAAATAAAACCCTGTATGACACAATGACAAGGTCTCGGAGGTTGCTAAGGTATCAGCTATGGGTGTAAGAGAATAAAAAGAGACTCAAATGAGTCAATTCAGCTACGCCGTGTTGGATATGGGTCCCTCTCCCCTCTCACATAGAGGGACTCCATATTCCATATTTGCGGCACCAATTCCACAATTGTTGAAACAAGTGAAAACAGACACTGTCTCATGCGGCAGAGTGGCAATCCCTATTTTATCAAAAAAATAACAAATATAGAAGGAAAATCAGAGCAAATCAAATGCTCTAAAATTAAGAAATGTATTTCTAAGGGGTTGGTGAGTGATAAAATAGTGATGTTAGTATTTTTAGGTTGGGAAATACCTTGTGAGCCACTATTTTGGTTTTATTTCTATATACCTACTATTTGTAATAGTGGAAGAAATATTCTGAGTTTTGTCTGTGGACGTAGCCCAAAGTTAAGGATGAATCATGTTAAATATTTTTTGTCCATTTTGTTCATTTTATTATTCCCTTTCACAAAATACATCCGATGCGTCTAATAAGTGATATTAGAGCTGTATTTTTATAAAAGGTATTTTTTGAAAAGAAACACGTCACCGGGAAGACAAATTTACAACGAATTTTTTTGAGTGATTCGTTCGAAAAGTTGGCGTAAAATGACAAAGGTGATAAATTGTACTCTTAAATTTTTTTAATAAATTTACAAGATGACAGCATAATAGTAACTAGGTCCTACGGCACTATTTGCAGTACTACTATTTATCGGGTCCTACGGCACTATTTCAATGGGGTCCAACGATATTTACTGGATCCCACGGTGCTATTCCAGTGGGGTCCGACGATACTATTCCGATCACGTGGTAAAAATTTAAAAGATATCTTTTCTGACAATTTTTGACATTCTGGCTTCATCTTTGGGATCGGTTTTCTCAAATTTGGCTTAATTTGACAAAAGGAGGTGAAGACGAACAAATTGATCAATTTAAACGATATTAACTACCGTATATGACGAACTAAGATGAAGAATCTCTTGATAATTACAAAGATGCATTTGCTAGTATTTTCGACAAATAAACCGGAGGAGATGTCTAACGAAGATTGGGAGTTTGAGCATGAATAAGCGTGTTGTTATATTCAACAGTTTGCCGATGATAATGTGTATAATTACATTTGTAATGAGACTCATGCAAGAACGATGTGATATAAGCTGGAGCAGTTGTATGCTTCAAACATCGACAACAACAAATTATTTTATCTGATAAAATTGATGCAGGTAAAATACCAGAAGGGTACTTCTGTAGCTGATTATTTAAACAATATGGAAGGGATGGTTGATCAGTTATCAAAAATGGACATAAAGTTTGATGACGAGATGATTGCTTTAATGGTGTCAGCTTTATTATCAAAGTCTTGGGAGATTTTGAAGGTGTCTTTGACAAATATTGCACCAAATGATGTATTAAATATGAATTCTGTTAAAAGCAATATACTAAAAGAAGAGATGAGACGTAAATCACAGCATGCAACCTCTTCATCACATTCAGATGCTCTGCTTACATAAAATAGATGAATGAGTCAATGCAGAGGTCCAAAGTCTAGAGACAAGAGTAGAGGAAAGTCAAACAGATATGCAAGTGTGAAATGCCATTACTGCAAGAAGAAGCGCCACATTATGAAATTTTTCCGAAAGTTGAAGAAGGAAAAAGGCAAAGATGTAAAGAAAGACGAAAGCAGTGATGATGAACAAAGTAACATTATTGATGTATTCAACCTTGTTATTGATACAGAGATAGTTAGCCTGGTGTTGCAAAAAACAAATTGGATAGTTGACAGTGGAGCAACTGTTCATGTTACATTTCACAGACAATTTTTCTCATTTTACACACCTGGGAATTATGGCGTTGTTAAGATGGCAAACAGAAATATGTCAAATGTTGTTGGTAAAGGAGATCTTTCTTTAGAGATAGCTAATGGTTTAAGATTGTTACTGAAAGATGTCAGGCATACTCCTGATATGCGTCTGAATTTAATTTTTATAAACAGGCTAGATAATGAAGGTTTCCGAAATACTTTTGGAAATAGAAAATGGAAGCTTACTAAGGGCTCTTTAGTAGTGGCTAGAGGTCAGAAGCACTCACGAGTTTATATGATGTAGGCAAAGCTCTCCAGTGATGTTGTCAATACAGTGAAGAATGATAATACAGTTGATTTGTAGCATAAAAGACTAGGTCACATTAGTGAGAAACGGATGACTCAGCTTGTAAAACGGAATATGCTATCTGGTCTAAATCAGATACACCAGAAGAAATATGTAGATTGTCTAGCAAGGAAACAAAACAGGATTTCTTTCCAAAGTTCTCCTCCATCCAGAATGAAGAATGTTCTAAATATGATTCACTCAGATTTATGCGGACCATTGCCTAAGTCACTCGGTAATGAACAATATTTTGTAACTTTTATTAATAATCATTGCAGGAAAACGTGGGTCTATACTCTGAAGATTAAAGATCAAGTGCTAGATGTATTCAAACAATTTCACGCCTCAATTGAAAGACAAACTGGGAAGAAGCTGAAGTGTATTTGGACAAACAATGGCGGAGAGTACATCAAATTATTTGATGCTTACTGTAAAGAACATGGTATTCGACATCAAATAACACCACCAAAAACAACGCAATTGAATGACATAGCTAAGAGGATGAACAGGACTTTAATGGAAAGAATCAAATATCTACTTTCACATTCAAAGTTGCCTAAGGCATTTCGGGGTGAAGCTTTACTTGCAGTTGTTTATACATTAAATCGTTTACCAGGTGTTCTTCTCCAATATGAAGTTCCAAAAAAGGTGTGGTCAGGAAAAGATGTCTCCTACGATCATTTGCGGGTCTTTGGTTGCAAGGCCTTTGTTCATATTCCTAAAGATGAAAGCAAAAAGCTTGATGTCAAAACACGACAGTGTGTATTCATTGGTTATAGTTAAGATCAATTTCTCTATAGGTTTTAAGATCCACTGCAGAAAAGAATTATCAGGAGTCGTGATGATATGTTTATTGAAGATCAAACTATTGAAGATATTAACAAGGTAGAGAAGGAAATTCCAAGCTCCAATGATGACTCAACAAGCTTCCGATTAAACCCTCCAATAGTGGTGCCTAGACAAGTTGGAGATGAAGTGTAGAATGATAAAATAGAAGCTGATAATGTTGATGCTCCCAATGAAGTTAAACCAGAGGAAGATGAAGGTGTTTACATTCAACCACCAGCACCTGAAGATTTTCCAATCCCATTACGAAGATCTAGTAGAAATAGACAACCATCTACTAGATATCCAATTGATCAATATGTAATGTTGACTAACGAGGGAGAACCAGAAAGCTTTGATGAAGCCATGAATGATGGCACAAGTAAAAATGGAAAGAAGCTATGCAAGACGAGATGAAATCCTTGCATGAGAATAAAACATTCGAGCTAGTGAAGTTGTCAAAAGGCAAAAGAGCATTGAAGAATAAATGGGTGTTCAAAATCAAACATAAAGAAAAGAACGACCATCCTCGATTCAAAGCAAGATTAGTGGTCAAATGATTCAGCCAAAAGAAGGGAATTGACTTGATGAGATATTTTCACCTGTCGTGAAGATGACATCTATACGTACAGTGTTAGGGCTAGCCGCAAGTTTTAATCTGAAGGTTGAACAAATGGATGTCAAACCTGCCTTCCTGCATGGGGATTTGAAAGAAGAAATATATATGGAGCAGCCAGAGGGTTTCTTGAAAAGGGAAAACGAAGACTATATTTGTAGACTGAAGAAGAGTCTATATGGTCTAAAACAGGCACCAAGATAATGGCATAAGAAGTTCGAGTCTGTTATGGAGGAGCAAGACTATAAGAAGACTACTTCAGATCACTGAATATTTGTGAAGAAATTCTCTGATGATGATTTCATTATTTTATTGCTGTATGTGGATGATATGTTGATTTTTGGTAAGAATATTTCTAGAATTAACAATCCAAAAAAACAACTGGATAAGTCTTTTGTCATGAAAGACTTGGGATCAGCAAAGCAGATTCTTTGAATGCAGATTATCAGAGACAAAAGCATCAAGAAACTATGGTTGTCAGAAGAGAAGTACATTAATAAAGTACTTCAGAGATTCAAACTGAACAAAGCTAAAGCGGTTAGTTATCTTCTTGCTAATCACTTTAACTTGAGTTCCAAAAAGTGCCCTTCTACAAATGAAGAGAAGGAAGAAATGTCTAGAGTTCCATATGCTTCAACAGTTGGAAGTTTGATGTATGTTATGGTTTGTACACGGCCAGATATTGCTCATGCAGTTGGAGTTGTGAGTCGTTTCCTTTCAAATCCTGGAAAGGAACATTAAATGGCTACAGTCATGTGGATTCTCAGGTATCTTCGAGGGTCATCCAAAACATAAGTATATTTTGGAAGAGTAAAACCTATGTTAGCTAGTTAACCAGATGCAGATATGGCTAGAGATGTTGACTCGAGAAAGTCTACATCAGGTTACTTGATTACTTTTGCAGGGGCAGCTGTAGTATGACAGTCAAAGTTACAGAAGTGTGTTTCACTTTTTACAACTAAAGCAGAATTTATTTTAGCAACGAAAGCTTGTAAGGAGTTGTTATGGATGAAGAAGTTCTTTAATGAACTTGATATCAAGCAAGAATAGTATCAGCTATTTTGTGACAGTTAGAGCGCTATTCATCTTAGTAAGAATGTCTCGTTTTACTCACGATCAAAACACATTGATGTGAGATATCACTAAATCAAAGATGTGATGGAGACGAAACAATTACAGTTAAAAAAGATTCATATTAATGAAAATGGATCAGACATATTAACCAAGATTCTACCAAAAGGCAAGTTCAAGTATTGTCGATCCGTGGACGTAGTCCAAAGTTAGGGTGAATCACGTTAAATATTTTGTGTTCATTTTGCTTATTTTATTATTCATTTTGCTCATTTTAGGAAGCAAATTAAAAAAAAATATTCCTCTTCACAAAATAGATTCATTTTGCTCATTTTAGGAAGCAAATTATAAAAAAAATTCCTTTTCACAAAATAGATTCGCTGCGCCCAACACTCCGGCACTATCTCATGAAACTTCAAACATGATGTTTTTCATTCTCATGCCCAATCTATCAGCAGCCGCTACTTTAGCAACCGGGACCCACTCCTACATACAAAGAAAGCTAACAGCTAATTTCTCTCGAGTTGGAAGCTATAAGAATACGAATATCTAATAATGAGCCTTTTTATTTGAACGACCAAATCATGTACATAAAATGGTAAAAAGTGACGTTATGTTCAAGAGAACGTCACTTATTTCTCTTCCACGCTGGTGGTTTCTCTTCTTTTTCAAGACCACGCACGCCTCTCATTTCTCTTCCACGTTTTTGTTTTATCTTCTGTTTCCATACCACGCACAACTCTCGTTTCTCTTCCACACTGTCGTTTTCTCTTCTTTTTCCACACCACGCACGACTCTCATTTCTCTTCCTCGCTGTCGTTTTCTCTTCTTTTTCCAGACCATGCACCCCTCTAATTCCTCTTCCACGCTGTCATTTTCTCTCATATGATGCTTGTACTTATTCTTCTCTTCTCTGGCTGTTTTAAGGATCACTACTTTCTAATCTTTTTAAGCTCTAATTTTTTCAAATATCCTACAATAAAAATTATAAATAAAATAATATCAATTGTTCACAATCAATTTATCACAGTTAAATACAAATTAAATATAAGATACAATAATTCAAATAATAATTAAATAATTTTATAAAGACCAATTATAGTAACAAAAATACATCCAATTAATATGAATATATATATAAATAAATGAGTTTGTCAACTCCCTCACATTTAGCCTTTTGTACTCTTGGGCAAAATTTTAGTAAAGAGAAATCTAACAGTTAAATTCAATGCAAGCAAACATAAAACTAACAAGGTAAAGAATATGCAATCAACTCAAACAACCTCTATACCTAATCAACCAGTAGTCATGTAATGCATCAGTGCAAAGAAACTAACATAAGAGACATAACAAGATAGAAGGAAAAGAATCATAATAGATCTCTCTAAGGTACAGGTGTCTTACTCAACTCTCAAATAGGAAATTTTTCACTCAATCCACCTACCATAAGCTTGTAAAGATTCTACTATTTCCATCGCTAACATACTATAGATTCATGATCAAGGGGACTTTGTAAGGTTGTAATGTTGATAAAAGGCTAATGAATGGATGAAATAGAAATAATGAAAATGCAATGCATGAGCGTTAAGAAACAACTCAAAATGAGTTAAAGTGCAACCATTAAATGAACACCAATGTACAATTATCAACTTTAAAGACCTCATCTTTAATCTTAAATCCACCAAAGGATGCCTCATTTCAAACTTTATTCTTTTTGGCCAAATTATCGGCGCCTTATTTTTTCTTTTTTCTTTTTTTTCCTAACTCAAGAAGATAAAAATGGAAACATCAATTATGCACTTTTAGTCATGAAAAACATAATGTAACCCATGCAAAACACTTGTTCAAAAACAATGGAATGAATGAATGTGAAGAGTTCAAAGAGGTAAGCAAAGGTCAGTTGAATAGGCTTGTATTTGGGTAAAGGGGTTTACAAATGAATGCTCCTATCATGCTCACAAATCTAGGTATTAATGCAGCTTTGAAAAAGAATCTATATAAGTTCTGGAGGCTAATCAAGCCAGGTAGAAATCATACAAGATAAGAAAGAAAAGTAAGGCTAAAAAATCCTTCCAACGAGGCTTTCTCTAAGATATTTTCTCCCTAAAATCAAGCTATACAACAAGGTTAGTAACACTACACCAAAGGCATTCCATTATACTAATCAACTAAGAATAAAAATTACTCAAATCTAAATGCGTTCAAAGCTTGACATGTTAATGTTCACATGCATAAGCAACAAGGATTTGAAAACAAAACCCAAAGATTCCAAAAGTCAAGTGAAAAGGTGAGAATCATAGTAGCAAATCGTTCTCAAGAGTAAAACCTAATCAATTTAGCTCAACCAAACAAACAATGCCTAATGAACAATCAACAAAATGGCAATCCAAGTAGTAGCAAACAATTCAGCAGAAGCAATCCCTCCCCCACACTTAGTCAATACATTAGCTTCAATGTAAGAAAAACAAGTGTAGCCGAAATGGTAAGAACAAGGGGAAACTAACTAATAAAAACTAAACAAAATAGATAACTACAACTACTTCCTACCAGAAAAGTTCCCTCCCCCACACTTATTTCGAACTATCTCAGTAGACAGATATCACCATCAATATAATAGAAAATAAAGAAGAAAGGTCAAAGGGAACAACTATGGGATTAGGGGGGTCTCTGATCCTCATGGCAGTGCTTAAGCAAATGACCATTGGCTTGTGAAACATGACTAGTTTCCTGATCCACCAGCTCTACCATACCAAATGAATGCACTTTGGTAACTTTGAAAAGGCTCTCCTACTTGATGATGAACTTCTCGGGCATCAACTTTAACTATGCCTTGAACTTTAGAACTTTGTCACCTTCATGGAATTATTTCCTTAAAATTTTTTTGCTCATGAATCATTTTCAGATTATCTTTGTAGATTCTAGCATTATCATAAGACTAAAGTCTCATCTCTTCAAGCTCTTGGAGTTGCATTGTCCAATTTTCAAGTGAAGATTCAAGGTTTGCATTACATGCCTTGATTGCCCAATAAAATTTGTGATCGATCTCTATAGGCAGATGGCAAGACTTGCCATAGAGCAACCAAAAAGGAGACATGCCTATAGTGGTCTTGTAGACAATCCTGTAAGCTCACAACACCTCCTTGAGCCTTTCACTATAGTCTTTTTAGGATGGTTTCATAATCTTTTCTAGTATACGCTTCACTTTATGATTGGAGACTTCAGCTAACCCATTTGTCTGAGGGTGGTAAGGAGTGACCAGCTTATGATTAACTCCATATTTAGCAAGTAAAGACTTGATAGTCCTATTGTAGAAATGTGTTCCTTAGTCACTGACGATTGTTCTTGGAATGTCGTACCAACAAAAGATATGAGCACGTAAAAACTTGGCAATAGGAGAAGCATCATCTTTCCTAGTTGGCACTGCCTCTACCTACCTAGACACATAATTTACTGCAAGTAATATATATGAAAACCTAAATGACTGAGGAAAGGTGCCCATAAAATCCATGCCCCAGACATCAAAAATTTCACAAAAATGCATAGGTCTTAGAGGCATTTCATGTTTTTTACCCAAACTTCCAAACCTCTAGCACTTACTACAAGACTTGCAAAAAGTATAAGCATCTTTGAATAAGTAAGGCTAGTAAAACTCACACTCTAAATCCTTGAGCAGTCCTATTAACACTAAAATGCCCCCCGCAAGATAAAGAATGTGCAAAGGTAAGGATAAAGTGGATCTCATTCTTAGGAACACATTGTCTAATAATCTAGTCGCTGCATTGTTTCCAAAGAATTAGAGTATCCTAGGGATAGTATCTTGCCTCCCTCTTTAGCTTATCAGCCTGAAACTTAGACATAGAATGAGGCACAAGATCAATGACAATGTAATTAACAATATTACTTATTAACCGCCAAGGCAAATAATGAAAAATCAGGAAAAGAATCAACAGTAAGATCAGAAGAGTCAACTCCTTGAATGCCCTCAGGTAATCGACTAAGGTGGTCAGCCACATGATTCTCTACTCTAGCTCTGTCTTTGATTTCAATATCAAACTCCTATAGCAACAAAGCCCATCTTAACAGTCTTGGTTTAGACTAGGGCTTCTTGAACAAATACCACACCGCTGCATGATCTATAAAAACAACCACTCGAGAGTTTATCAGATACTGTCTAAACTTATCTAAAGCAAAGATTATAGCAAAAAGATCCTTCTCGGTAGTGGTATAATTCAATTAAGTAGAGTTAAGTGTCTTGGAGGCATAAGCTATCACTTTCGATCACTTTTCCTCTCTCTGACCAAGCATAGCACCAATTACAAAGTTAGAAGCATCACAAGACAACTCAAAGGGCAAATCCCAGTTAGGTGTCACCAGAATAAGAGGTGAAATAACCAAGGATTTCAAAGTGTTGAAGGCATGTCTACATTTATCATCAAAATAAAAATCAATATCTTTTTTCAACAATATAGGAAGAGGTAAAACAATTGTACTAAAATCTTTTACAAAGTGCTGATAAAACCCCACATGCCTCAAGAAAGACATCAAATCTTTTAGACAAGTAGGATAAGGAAGTGAAGAAATGATTTCAATATTGGCTCTATCAACCTCAATCCCCTTTTAGGAGATGCTATAACCTAACACTATACCACTATCTACCATAAAATGACATTTCTTATAATTCAAAATTAATCTTTTTTTAATACATCTACCAAGAACACGTTCAAGACTAAACAAGCAATCATTAAAGATTTCACCATAAATGATGAATTCATCCATAAAAAACTCCATATTTCGCTCCAATAAATCATAGAAGATCGTCATCATACACCTTTGAAAGGTTCCTGGAGCGTTACACAACCCAAATGACATCCTTCTATAATTGTAGATACCAAAAGGGCGTGTAAAAGTAGTCTTATCTCAGTCTATAGGTGCAATCGGCACTTGGAAGTAACATAAAAAGCCATCCAAGAAATAATTGTGAGATTTCCCATATATTCTTTCCAATATTTAATCAATGAAAGGTAATGGAAAATTATCCTTCCTAGTTGCTTCGTTCAACTTCCTATAGTCTATGCCCATTCTCCAAACATTTTGAACTCTTGATGGAATAAGTTCATCACTCTCATTTCTCACTACTGTGATACCGCTCTTTTTCGGTACCACTTATGCCGGGCTCACCCACTTATTGTCTGATATGGCATATATGATCCCCACACTCAATAACTTAGATACCTTGTTCTTAACCACATCATGAATAAGAGGATTTGATCTCTTTAGTGGCTACTTAACTGGCTTGGACTCGTCAGCCAAAAGGATCTTGTGTGTGCAAACCAAGGGATCAATTCCTGGTTTGTCCCCTAAAGACCAACATATAGCCCTCCTATACCTTTTCAACATAGAAATTAATCTCTCTTCTTCAAAACTACTCAAAGAACTGAAAATAATAACAGGAAATTTGCAATCATCAACAAGAAAGACATATTTCAAATTAAGAGGAAGGGGTTTCAATTCTAAATTAGGGGGTTGTGGCTTGGGGGAGAGGATATAAGCTCAGTGTGGCATATATGTCCTCCACTTCCCGATTCATTGCCACCGTCAAATGACCTGGAAACAGCAGAATTAGGGTCAGTTTGATCAATAAAAAAAGAAAGTGAATCAGAAGAAAGAGTGGTATTAAAAGGGGTTAGAGCAGTAGCAGGGTCACTACTATCCTCTTCTAATATTCCAGCACCACATGAAAGAGAAACTACGTTTGTAGCTTATATAACAACTTCTTTACAACCAATTCTTACAAAATCAAGAAACACACCTTCCTCAAAGCTATCAAGTACATAATCAGCATTAATATCAAAATAAAAGGATGCATCAAAATTTTTCGGAATGGAAAGCCATCTATCTATCTTTAAACAATAAACACATGAAACGTCACCCTCACATGCGCAAAAATCATAAGAACAAAGGGATGATAAACAAGTAAATGCGTCATGATGATTCACATCCATACTATACCAGTTGGGCTCATGCATCTCATGCAAATCTTCCACATCATTATCAAGACATTCAATCAAATTAATACCCAAGCAAGAACAATCTTCATATCCATGGCTCATAGCTTCTGAAAGATTAAATTGCACTTCTTGATCCCCAATTTCCACAATGATAAAGCCCTTCTTTATGTTAATTATGGTCTCAACAGTCAGAAGGAATGGCCTACCTAGAATTAAGATTCTCTCAGTAGGAAGCTCATTAGTCATATCCATGACATAAAATTCACCTGGGAAAACAAGACCTTTGACTTGCACAAGGATATCCTCTAGAATGTCTTTAGGGTATCTCATTGTCTTTTTAACTAGACCAAGCACACTAGTGTCTTTTAAAGCTTTAGTACCCAAGGTCTTATAAACAGAGGTCGGCATGACATTAATTGCTGCACCTAAGTCAAGTAGGGCATGAGAAATAGTAGTTCTACTATGATATAGGGGATATTGTAAGAACCCAGGTATTTGCATTTAATGGGAAACTGTGGCTTAAATAAGGCACTAACACTCAACCCCAGTTGAATTCTCTCACTATGCCTATACTTTTTCTGATTTGTACATAGTTCTTTCAAGAATTTAACATACTTAGGCATCTTTTTAATCAATTCAAGCAATAACACATTCACCTCAAGTTTGCTAAACATTTCAAACAATTCATCATTGTCTTTCTTGCTAACAATCTTTTTACTAATCAAGTAAGAATTTGGAAAAGGCAAGGCACGAATCTTTACCTCATCACCTTTGGAATCAGAAGGTGATCCTTCCTCCTTTGGTCTCTTCATGATAGTTGTTGCCTTTTTATCATTTTGGACCACTGGTTGTTTTCGAGACTTCTTCATGAGTTTCTTCTCTTGAAGGCTTTCAGATTGAATAGAAGCTTTCTTCTCAATATGGGAGGTTTTTTTATTAGTGTTAGGCCCTGAATTTTTTTTTATGATGTTATTTAGCATGAGTTATGTTAATTAAGAGTTTATGCCTTAATTGGATTTCATTGGAAGTATTATTGGATAATTTCGGTTTAATTGAGATTACATATGGTTTAAATGGAAATTGTAGGGTAAAATTTTATAAGGGCATTTTCGGGAAGGTTACGTGAGTTGGACTGATTTAGGCTTGATTAGAAGGGGTAGAATGGTCTTTGTACCCCTTTAGACCTAAGAAAGACTTAGAAGGAAAAGAAGAGAAGAAGGAAAAGAAGAGAAGAAAAAGAAGAGAAGAACGCCGACGGTGGAGGAGGAAGAGAAGAGAAGAGAGTTTCGATCTTTGCAGTTTCCGATCGATTTGAAGTGCTTTCCAGGTAAGTTTCTCTTCGTTTAATCTTGTTTTAGTTGGATTAAACCTAAGGATATGTGGAATATGTGAGAATCGACGGTTTTAGGGTTTTAGGGTAAAAATGGTTAGATCTCTTGGGTTGATGCGTTCTTGACTGATTTTTGAGTTGTTGTTGGATTAGAAAGGTAGTATAAGACTTGATCTATGCCTTAGATGTGTTGCATTTGAGTTTGGAATGGATTGGAGTTGGAAAATGCAGGAAATCTGGGTTTCGGAGTCGAGCTCCAGACCTGCACGTCGCGACGTGCGACGTGCGTATGAACACGCCGCGGCGTGTGAGGAAGGGAGCTACGTCGCGACGTGTAAATAATTTTACGTTATTCGTCGCGACGTATGAAATCGCCGTGGATGTCGCGACGTGCGGAAAGAGACGTCGCGACGTGCAGCATTTGGTTCGCCGCAAGGAGACGTCGCGGCGTGTGCACGGCGCGGCGCATGCGTGCACGCCGTGGCGAGCATGATTCGTTCACCGTGGCGAGCGCTCAGACGTCGCGGCGAGCCCCCTTTTTCCGAAAGTGAGATTTTTCATTTTTGAGGATATCTTTTGGTGTGGATGTCTAATTGAGGTGATTTTGGATTCGTTGTGATCTAGAAATTAAGAACTACGAGTTGTATGAAGAAGGAAGTTCAGAAATTGTTTCGAAGAGTCCGAGATTTTCGATGGGAGTCGGATGGAGACTTTTAACACTTTACTTTTTGCTTTTCGAGCTTTATTGAATATTTGCTATGAATATTAATTGTATGGAAACTTAGTTTAATATAGGGAACCAAGCTGATTTGACCCAATCGCAAGAGGAAGGACAGCAGTGAGTCTAATACTCAAGCGATACAAGGTGGGTAATATGTTTATGGTTATTGTGTGTATGGGCAAATTGTCTTGTGTGTGCTTATGTGCTTGCATGATATGACCTTGTTGGTATTGAATTACATGAGGCATATTGAATATGCCTTTGATTATAGTTATGCATGGCTCGAATAGCCTTATGGCAATGGACAAGAATGAGAATTTAGAACAACGTGAGAAATGCTTTGAGCATGAATCGAATGGATTATGTGATTTGTTTGGGTAAGAGAGTTACGGATGGAGTCACGTGCACGTTGACATTAAAGCCTTCTCCCGGCTGCCCGCTTGTGGCAACGAGATCCTTGAGAAATCGGACTCGGATTGTTTACGGATTAGACTTCGGTTTATCCGGATGGATTTTACGGAACTCTCGAGCCAATTATTTGTGCATACACGATTGATTTGATGAGCATAACATATGATGGATTTGAAAGACTTAATGCATAATGATTGTTTTGTTGAAACATAGAAAATAGAAAATGCATGACCTATGTATGAATGTGAATAAATTGATGAATTATAATTTGCTATTGATATATGTATATTGCTTGATTGTGTGGCTCGTTGCCAATGGCTATAAACATATATGCCACTGGGCTTCGCAGCTCACCCCATTAATCTCCCCTCCTTAGGTGCAGATCGAGACGATAGTCGACCTCGCAAGGCATCAGAAACTTCGAGCTAGTTAGAAGCCTTGTATAAGTTAGTACCTTGGTTAGCCCACCAGCATTTCATCATGGAACATACTGATGTATTTTGGATTGAAATGTTATTGTGTATTATGTTATATTTCGAGGATACTTGTTGAATTTCCCTTTAATTGGTAATATTATGAAATCCCTATGGTTATGGGGTCTTTAATTTATAATTGTGAATGTTATGGAAATGCATGTGTAGCTCGTAGTATATGCGAATGTATGTATGTGTATCGAATGATCGATTATGTATAGATGTTGGGATCGGGTCCGCGGTTTGGGAGCTCGGCGCGGGCGCAGCCCGAGGGGCCGCCTCGGGAATCGGGATCCGGGGCCCGGGCCCAACAGGTTTCATCCCTAGGGCTAACCTCACTTCTAGGACTGGTTGACATGTTTACAAAGAGGAAACTTTGAGGAAGAAGCGAGAAAAAAGGACGTACCTAGTTGGTGATTGAACCTGAGAATTTGAACGGCGGTTGAAAGAAAACTCCGGAGACTGTAGGCAAGAAGGTGTAAATGAAAGCCGGAGAACAAAACAAGCGTGAAGAAAATCTGTAGTCTTTCGATCCTGAGTATTTATAAAAGATCGGTCGAACAGATGCTCCAACCAACGCTTGACGCATGGAGAAAATCCGAGCCGAACGCAGACACGTGGCAAAATCTTTACCTATAGCGGTGCTGCAGTTGAAAGGACGTATGTGACAGCTATACAACAGTTACAAAAACGTATTGTTTCAAATTCCTAAAACCTGTCAGAGAACACGCGCCGTTAGTAATGATTAAATTCATTGCCTCGATTGGGCGCCTACACTCGATCGGTCGACCTTGTGATACGATCGATCGGTCGATCTTATGCCCGCTTTCTACCGGTCGGTCTCAGTCGGTCTTACCTCGAGTCATCACGCACTAAGTATTGATGTCCGACCGATCGGGCCTATCACGAGCTGTCATACAGACAAGCTGCGCGATCTTTATGTACTCCTTCGACCCCTCCCTTGGTCAAACTCGAGGAGTAGGGGGCTTATGGTCGGGTCGGTCGTGATAGGCTTAAGCCCAGGTCCACGCATCCATGGCCCATTCGCAGATGAAAACCTCCCATGCATATGTAAAGACCTACGTAAATACCTAAACCTAGCATCTATCACATATATAAGGTATTACATTGCCGTGATACAGGTCCGAGATTAGAACCCTGATTTTCTTTGCTTATAGTCACCAAAAACTCTCACAAAAAGACTAACTTGAGTGTTGGAGGGGCCTACCGGCTATCAACCCCCGTCGTGCCTTGTGTTGTTTTGTAGGTATTCTCTTATTAAAGACAACGAATCTCATGGATCCAAAAAATAGCATCCTGCCTCACCAAAATCAGGCAGAACCACATATTATTGAACCTTTCCACATTCTAAGTCTTAGTGAGATTTCTACTAATTAGTATTGTTGTTGTTTACGTAGATTTCATTAAATTTTGAACTAATTAAAAAATAAAATTTATATTAGTAAAATTTGATATTTTTCATTAATAATTAATATTAGATAATTAAATAGTATATATTTAATTAGTAATAAATAAAATTATATAAAATTAACAATTAAAAAG
>JANIHY010000151.1:128780-141423 GCA_027479065.1 Erythroxylum brevipes
ATTTGTTATTCGTTCACCTTCGAATTCAAATTCTCCAATTTGAATCCGTTTTGATTTCGGCAATTTCCGTTCGTTTTCTGGTTGAGATCCGGTCTCCGGATCGGGTGCCAATACTTCATACCCACAAAAGTGACATCGGTTATCCATTATGAGATGGCGAGTCGCTCACTATTGATTAGTCAGAAGCTTTTGTTTCACCAATAACCAAAGAAAAGCTCTAATCCACTAGGACCTTGCCCATTTCCATATTAATTCCCAATGATTGCTATTCGCAATCGTGGTACTGCCTTCAATTAAATCATAGGCAGATGCCGTTGTGAATCTCCCATGATTTGCTTGTCCCCAAATTATGGTATCTTCCATTGTGTCTTTTATATTTGGATGAATCGCCACAATATCCATAAAGACTGTAGAAGGGAGATACTGTTGAAACAGATTCTACTACCAGGTGCCGACTTCATTCATGAGATCCGCAACTGTGGCGTAAAGAGCACTCTTGGGAATTGGAGAGGTCACCACTAAAAGTAGTGGTCCTCAATCATTCACCCAATTATCCAACCAGGATAAAATATTCCTCCCATTACTCAGTTTCCATCTGATGCCTTGGCGAACAAACTGCCAAATTGCAGAGATGCCTCTCCAAATAACCGAAGCCCCTGTTTTATCGAGTGTGAGAGGGATATGAGAGGGATTTAATGGATATTTAGTCCTTAATATTCTGACCCATAAAGTTGTGGATTGAGTAATCAAAGTCCATCCTAGCTTAGTCAATAGAGCGTCATTGGAAGAGCGAATACGTACGTTTTATGCCGAGATCCCCTGCTTTTTTAGATTGACATACTACGTCTCATTTGACTATATACATTTTCCTGGACTCTCCTATTGCTCCCCAAATAAAATCTCTCATAATGCCAAATCATCGTAAAATTGTCGCGGAAGTCTCATTGTTTACATTGTGAAAATGGGGAGGGACGAAATAACTGATTGAGTTAATGTAACTCTCCCTGCTAGTGACAACACCTTTGCACACCATCTTGAAAGTTTCTTTTGTGCGTTATCTAAGATGTGCTGTCTCTTTGGTACGCTCATGAATCAATGGAACTCTTAAGTACTTCTGAAGATTGTTCATACTCGTGATGTTTAAGGTTTGGCTAAGTCGGCTCACGAATGCTAGAGAGACATTCTTGGAGAAAAAAATCATAATTTTCTCAGTGTTTAGTTTCTGTCATGGGGCTTTGTAGATCACCTCCAGTGTTCTTGCTATTATATGCATCTGGGACTTCGTAGCTTCAGCAAAAAAGACAAGATCATCTACAAAAAAAGAGGTGGAATACGGGAGGTCCCGTAGGACTCAGTTTTATCGATTTCTAGAGTCCTTTTCCCACCGCCTTTGAAATAAGGTGGCCTAACCTTTTCATGCACAAAACAAAAAGATAAGGCAAGAGAGGTCTCCTTGCATAATACATCTCTCTTTTAATTAAAAATGGGAACAATTCTCTTATGAGTTTGTGAGTTTATCGCTCTCAAGTCTTATGTTCGTTTTTCGAACACTTACGAATTTATCAAAGACATGATCATTCTTCATGGCGTTCAACTCTTGGGGATTCTTCAAACCGCATCTTTTCAGATCTATATATAGTTTCATATACCTTAGGATTTCAAGTCATATTTGCTGGGTCTTAGAGATTTCCGATAAATCTACTAGACATTAACTTTTTTGGGAATATTAATCCGTTTATTTTTCCGAGTCAACTTTGACACACTTCTCTGCATTATTCTAAACATTTGTTCGACCTTCATGACTTGATTAATTAGACACCAACTTACAAGTGCATATGCAACAACATGAAACTGATAGTGAAGACTAACGGATTCTTCTTCTTGTGCTTTTCTATTTTGTTCTGTTCCTGCGAGTAGGAACAAGGACGATCCAAACCTTGAAAGGAACAGTTGGGTACCTCAACCGAGTTGATGGAGCTTTTGAGAGTTTGGCAGCATTAGCCTGTTCCACTGTTCTCAGGGCCGACCATGATCTGATCATAAAACTATAAAGATACAGAGAGACAAATCCTTGTTGGATGCCTAACTATTGAAAATGACGCATTCCTTAGATTAGTCATGTAATGTAGTTATTACTGTATTCTCTCCTTTTCATTCAAAAAAAAAAAAAGAAGCTCAATGGGTATTGAATATGAACATAGTAAACAAATAAAAATTCACTCTTGCACGAACTCTCAATCCACCAACAGCAATTGCCTCACAGGGAAGGGTTATCCCATAAACTCTGATCATGGAGAAGAAAGGTACGGCAACTGGCAATTGACTTAAGAGGTGTGTTCCTCCGCCGCCGCATTCAATATAGACATCGTATTCGTACACTAAACTCTTCACCTTCTACTTTCACGTCAGCTATCTCCGTCACCATCTACCTGCAACGAGCGCTACTGGATAAACCCCGCCCTACAACAGAAGGGATTCCTCGTTTCCCTACATAATCGAACTGGGGTTTGAAAATGGCGGGCTGTCGCTGAAGAGGGTCAAGACCATCGTAGGATTTGTGTCAAAGTTTAAGACTTTATTCCATTTGCTTACGTTTAAAACTTTGTTACATTTGCTTACGTTTCTCTCAGCGGTTACATCGCTTCAAGAGCTGACAATGAACTTGGATGAATTCAGACAAAAGTTACAGAATTTACTAAGAATTTCAAGAATTTGCAAAGTCGGTGACAAAACAAGAAAGGGACAAAAGCGAGAAGCCTTGGGCATGAAGGTTGAGAACCTGCATGGCAGGGGCAGAAGAGTAAAGAATCAAGCTTCTTTTCTTGAACAAATCGTCAACGCGTCCTCAGGCACCTCACCACGAATAGCCGTTGCCTTTATTGTGGGTATGATGAGACCACGATCCATGTGATACGAAATTGCCCGCAGGTGCGCACCTTTTGGGCCCAGTTCCCTCGACATGTGTTGGGGCCGCGTTTCTTCCACTAGGGAGACGGGACGTGGGTTCTCGCTAACCTTACCAACATGCGCCTTTTTCAACAAGTTGAATGGTCGGTTATCGTTGGGGTAGCTTGTTGGTATTTATGGACCTGACGTAATAAAAGTTTGTTCGAGCAGGGCTTTCTTTGATCGACTGGTGGTCGTCGGTTGGTTATGGAGTATGTTGAGTGGATTTACAGAGCTCGACTTATGGAGTCCTGTGTAGCCCGCCGGGTCCCCCTATACTTGTGGGGACTCCAGTGGGCTGGTCTAAGCCACTGGAGGGTTGGGTGAAGTTGAATACGGATGAGGCAGTCTCTCCCAGGATTGTTCAGGCGTCGGCCAGAGGGTTAATTCGCGATCAGTTTGGATAATGGTGCGACGGATTTCAACAGCGGTTTGACCGCAGTTCCCCCCTCACCGCAGAACTTTGCGGAGTCCATTCTGGCCTCATGTTGGCGTGGGACCGGGGTTACCGTCAGCTTATCCTTGAAGTTGATTCTTTGGAGGTCATTAATATTCTTTCCTCTTCCCAGCAGGTTCTGACTGAGGATCTTTTGTTGGTTGCAGGTATTCGAGGGCTCTTACATCGGAACTGGGAGGTGGTCTTGCACCACTTCGAACGAGAGGGCAACCAGTGTGCTGATAAACTTGTGGCCTGTGCCAGTTTCTTAAATCCGGGCCTGTTCATTCTTCGAGAGCCTTCGGGAGCCGTCCTGGAGCTTTTTCATCAAGATGCGAGCGGGGCTTTATACCCCCGTTATTTGTGATCTATTGTTCTCTTTCCGTCATAATCAAAAATAAATAAATCACTTAATCCAAAGCCATAAGCCAATAGAAGGAAGAAACCGATGACTAAATGACCAATTTATCCATCACCTAAAGCAAGTCACGCACCTTAGAAGTTATGTACTTATGTTTCCTCAACCTTCTCTCTCCTTCATCATGATAATGATAAAGCTTACATGTCTATCCATCTTACCTAATGTAAAGAATTGTAAATATCAAATATTATATAGTAATATAATCATTTACGACAATAATATATATACATTTCATACAGCGAATGAAAGGGGGAACTTTTTAAGTGCTAGGGAAGGACCATTGGAGGTTGAGTGTTTGTGTGTCTTCTCCATCAAATATCACTGAGGGACAAAAAAAAAAGGAGTGAAATTAAAGACAAAACAGAGAAAAAAGGAAACCCCTAACATCTGCTGTTTATCTAATCCCCAGGTTCTCTATTTTCCCCCAATTCATTCCTCTTAAATTTCTGATTCAATTTCTTGATATGGTGTTATGATGAATCTGCAATCTGTAAGATCCAATTGGGTTTTCTGGTGATTCTGTTTTAGTCTCCTCTTTTAAAAAAATTATCCTTTTTTGATGGGTAGGTTAGGGTTATTAGGGTAGAATTATCTTGGGCATTTTTTTGTTTCGACGAATTCTACTTGTTGATTGTTTTCTAGTTTGATCTTAATTTGCCTCGGGTTAATTCGTGAAGGTGTTATTAGGTGTTTCTTCAATTGGGTAATTGTATAGTAATTAAAGACGAAGGGATGGGTCAAAATATTGTCTCGTTTTAGGGGATAGGTGAGTTTGGTGTAAAGTTTCGTTCTTTGTAAGTTTCGAGAACGCTTTATTTCAAAATTTGTGTTTTACGTGTATATCTTCAAGGAGGAACCCTAATTGCCTGTGAATTGAAGAAATTTGAATTTTTGTTTCTGGGTAACTATTAGCTTAGCCATATATTTGAGTTTCGAGTAGAATGGTCTTAATGTTCTGATTGAGGGCTTTTGGGCAGGGATTAAAGAAGATGATTTTGATTTGCATTCATACATTTGAGGAATTAGATGTGGGCTTATTGGCTGACGTTTGAATTTTACTTGTTGGTGTAGGTACAAAGTTGCTCTTCAAAAATGTCCCAGTATCAAGGGGATGATATGGATTATGCGGCTGAGGACTTTGAGATGGCAGAAGCGCATGATGATATGTACTTCCGTGTTATGGGTGATTCTGAGTCGGATGAGGATAATGATGATGATGATCATTTGGTCAGTTTTGGTTTTATATCATCCATTCTTAGAATTTGGGCTCTTTTATTCTGTTACTGGTCGTTAGTTTGTAGTGCTGATTCATGTGCTTCATTTGCTTCATTTGCTTTGGCATCGGAGTCATGATTTTGCAGCTTCACTAGGAAGCCCTTTACAGCAATATCTTTTTGGTTTATTCTGCAGGATACTAGGGTAACAGATACCTCTGCTGCAGATGCTAGGAGAGGAAAAGATATCCAAGGAATTCCTTGGGACAGACTGAGCATTTCCCGTGAGAAATACAGGCAAACTAGGTTAGATCAATACAAGAATTACGAGAACATACCTCTATCAGGAGCAGGTTCAGAAAAGGTAGAACCTGTTGTTTTATTGTACCATTAGATTAGAACCTGTTGTTTTATTGTACCATTAGATGCATTTGAACATTCCTTTTCATTTCAATTTTGATTTTTTTCAGGAATGCAAGCCTACTAGGAAAGGGGGTACATACTATGAGTTTTGGCGGAATACCAGATCTGTGAAATCAACAATTCTTCATTTTCAAGTAGGATCATATTCTTTCGTCTCTTAAGTTTGATTTCAGTTACGTGCTGACATTATGCATTGGGCAAGATTTTCATTGTTTTCAATTGAAAATGTTTCTTTCATCCCTTTATCGTTCTTTTTCCTTCACATGATGAGTTTTATAACCCTCTTTTGTGTAGAATGACCATGTGATTAACAAAAGCACTTACAATCCTGTTTAATGTCTAAAATCTTAATCTGACTTTTTTTAAAATGAAGTTGCGGAACTTGGTATGGTCAACATCAAAGCATGATGTCTACCTCATGTCACACTTCTCGATTGTCCATTGGTCATCCTTAAGTTGCAAGAAGACCGAAGTTCTTAATGTATCTGGTCATGTGGCACCACGTGAGGTACATCATACTTTTAATCTTCTATTATTCTATGTGAAACATGTTGAAAGTGTTCATTTTTGTCTTTCCTATATTATTATTTCACTGAATGTTAAGTTCTCATATCAGTTTCTATTGTTATTTCTTTTTGGTCTCACAGAAACACCCCGGGAGCCTTTTGGAAGGATTTTCTCAAACACAAGTTAGTACTCTGGCAGTACGGGATAATTTGTTGATTGCTGGAGGTTTTCAGGGAGAACTTATATGCAAGGTAATCTCTGGTGCTTGTAAGTTATTTATTTGTTTGCTGGCCTTCCAAATCATTTTAAAGAGGTATTGATTTGGACCATAGCTGAATCATAGATGTGCTTTATGTGTACTTAATTTGGCATCATTCTTACAATTGATTTAATCATTCCAATTTGCAGTCATTATATCCTAATATTGGGTGTTGAATCAAGTGCACCATCTTCTTTTTCTGTTTTCTTTGCCGTTTTCAAGTTTTGTGATTTTGTGTTGTTTGCTTATCAATATGGGCCACAATCTATGAATATAAAAGGAGTGTCATTTTGCATTGCATTCTCAAGTGAGATTTTTATTCCTTTTCATGATGCAGTACCTAGATCGACCTGGAGTTAGCTTCTGCTTCAGGACAACTTATGATGATAATGCAATCACAAATGCAGTTGAGATTTATGATAATCCCAGGTTTCTTACTTGTTTTCATTCATTGACTGCTATTGTTGCTTATCCAGCCTCTAATTTTGATTAAGTCATGTAAATATCTTGGTCTCATGACTTTGTGAATCTTAACACACTTGTGGTGAATGCTTTTTCAGTGGTGCTGTTCATTTCATGGCTTCAAATAATGATTGTGGAGTAAGGACCTTTGATATGGAGAGATTTCAACTTTCTAAGCATTTTACCTTTCGTTGGCCAGTTAATGTAAGTAATCCATTTTGTATTTACATCTGCTGTTTGCGAACTTTGTCCATCTATATGCAGTTTTTTTGTCCTTTATGGTCTTATTTGGATGCCCTTACCATAGGAAAACCATGTTTGAATGGAATAATTTATTGATGATCACATTTCTATGCCTTTTCATTCTTAAACTATCTAAGCATAAGCAATAAGGGAAATAACTTTTGGGGTCATGGAATGGTGATGATGAGTGCTTTTGTGGTGAAATGCCTCGTCCTCCATTTTCACCTGGAGTTCTGATGATCGTGTGTGCATGTGGGACTAATTTCTTATCTTTTCAACTAACATCTGTACTGAGTGGTGCCTTTTTCTTTAGGTAACTGCTTCAAAATTGGGCCTACCTTTCTTATGCTCGTCTTCTCTTCTCTTCTCTTCTCTTCTTCCCTTCTTAAACTTCTTTGAATCTCTCCACATTTGAGCATCTTAGTGTTTGCCAGCATGCGTGCGAACAGTCACTGATCCTTTTTCAATATTTTTCATTGTTAAGACAGAAAAACTGTCTAAATGAAGAAAAAGTGATAGCAAACTGATGCGACTATATTTTGTTACAAAGGAAATAATATTTAGTTGAACAGACTTTCTTGTAGCTATCCTGTGTTTATGAATGTGTGACGTAATGTTGAGATAAACTCAAAGTCCCAATCTTGTCTAGATTGAATTAGTATGAACAGCTTGCTTGATGGGAATGTTGCATTCATAAGGGTCTAATATTGTATTAAGTAAGTCCAACTATTCTCTTATGCTTTTCCTTCACAACTATTAAAAGAAAAGCACGATACAGTAATCAGGACCTGCATGTATTCTTAATAACATGCTCTGATATTTTATTGTTTCTGTTTGCAGCATACCTCATTGAGTCCTGACGGTAAGCAGCTTGTAATTGTTGGTGACAGCCCAGATGGACTGCTGGTGGATTCTCAAACAGGAAAGGTAGTTGTTGCCCTTTGAATATTTCTGCAGACCTCAACTTTTTGGATGGCTTTGGCTAATTTGGAACCCTTTTTTCAGACTATTATGACGTTAAGTGGACATTTGGATTACTCATTTGCATCTGCATGGCATCCTGATGGTCGCATCTTTGCCACTGGGAATCAAGACAAGACCTGCCGTATATGGGATGCCCGGAACTTGTCTAAATCTGTTGCTGTGCTCAAGGGAAATTTGGGAGCCATTAGATCTATTCGTTTTACATCTGATGGACAGTTCATGGCAATGGCAGAACCAGCCGACTTCGTGCATGTATATGATGCAAATAATGGTTTTGAGAAAGAGCAGGAGATCGATTTTTTTGGGGAGATCTCTGGTGTGTCTTTTACTCCCGATACAGAATCCCTCTTCATCGGAGTCTGGGACCGCACTTATGGAAGCCTTCTTCAGTACAACAGATGCAGGAATTATGCATACCTTGACTCTTTACTGTGATATCACACCCTTGTATGTAGTTGTAGTCAGTGCCCGCATTCTGGTGTCCACTTTCCTGAGAATCTGAGGGTGGTGGATCCATCATTATGGTGTATAAACAAAGTTGACATTGCCTCATGTTACTATACAGTTGAAAAGGCTTTGAAAAAGACCTGCTACTGCTTTTATTTTGTTCTAATGGAATCAGAGTCTGAACAATTGGTGGTGGCAAATGGCAATGTTTCAGAGGGGCAGAAAGCTGAAGAGCAGGGGAATGGAGTTGGAGAGTTTTAGCCTTAAGAGTTTGTAAAATAATGAAAAAAAAGAGGCTCAGGACTGTCAGTCGGTCAGTCATGTTTGGGCAAAGCTTTGGGAAATGGTAATGAGACTCTTCACTCTTTTCTTTGTTGGGACTGTGTAATCCTATTGAGATTTGAACCTTATGTTAGCATCTGAAGTGAGTTGTTCCCTTCAAAAATTCATACTTGCTTAGGGATTTTGATCAACCATGGTTCCATCATTCTTACTAAGCAATCAGCACTATCAATCTCATTAGTAGCCTGAAAATTAATGCCTGGGCCTAAATTTAGGTTGGGCCTAAAGTTCGGTTGGGCCTCAGTCATGCTCTTTGAGTCATATTTTCTTTTTTTTTTTAATTGAATATATTAATTAATGATAAATGATAAGACATCACGTGGGTGTGATTGAGATATTAATTGAACCCTTTCCTTTCTATCAAAAGGAATTCAATTGTTGACCTAATTCGGAAGAGCTTGGGGTCATAACCATTCATCAATTTTAACATCACAATTAATAAATGCGGTATGTCGGCAAAGGAACGGCCCTAGCCTGGGGCAAAAAAGTAACGTTGATTCAATATATTATTTAGTACTAGTAATTATGAAATTAACTATAAAAATTAAATTATTATTATTTTTTATTAATAACTAATATTAAATAATTAAATAATATTTTAGTAATAAATTATATTATAAACACAAAAATTACAAAACAAAATCTATTTTTATGATTTTTATAAGTTTGATATTAATAACTAGTTTCGTGTTATCTTTTTATTGAAATTGATTTTTTTAAAATTAAAAATTATAAAGAAATTTTAAAAAAGATTAGAGACACAGTAGTTTTGCTGGTTTATTTTACTGTTGAAATCCTGTGATTTCCTTGGTTACTTTCTGTGAAGGATCAGGATTGGCAACTTTTTCTCTACTTCCATTGTCAGGTTTCTTCACCTAAACATCAACTCAAGTGGTAGTATGAAACTGGACATTCTCAAGGAGCAATACAGCCCTGCTCTTTTGTGTTTCTTCTTGATACCAAGAACCAACAACCACTGGGTTCAGACTTCAGAGCAAGTGTAGATTATATGATATCTTTCAGTGATTGTAAGTGAGAACACATTTTGATTGACTAAGCAGGAAGTGTAGGTTCAATTGATAAATGATACTTGTAATTAAATACAATTAAGCTTACATGAATAGTACAATCAAATGTACATCATTCCTGTAACCCAAGCTCTCCTTATGGAGACAGGGTTGGTCCCTGAAGTTAACAAGGTAATATGTTTTACATACCCCAGGAAAGCAGTATATCAGGCAGATGTAACAAGTATTTATTGGTCATATTCTATATATATATATATATATATATATATTAACGGCAGCCTCCTGGAGCAAAGCCAATCCTGGAATTGGAAACATCATAAGAAATACTGAACGTTTGCTGTTGATGATTTCCTATGATGGCAATCCCAGAAGAATTTGTAAAAGCCAAGCATGTCACACCATCTTCTGCCTCTATCAGACTGTTATGGGCTCCAAGAGGAAGGCCTGCTCCTCCTTGAAAAATCATCCTTATCTCAGGCACAGCTGTTATGGTCTTGAGATTACCCTTGAAACAAGCGTCCAATATAGAGAAAGCTGGTGCTTTTGCATACTTTGTGGACATGATCTTCACAAAAGCATCTCTCAGAACAGAATACATGGATGCTGGCAATCTTGTGATTACAGTTCCAGAGTCGATGATGGTTGGAACACTGTAATCTGAAGGAGACAATCTTAGAGGTTGGCCTCCTACGTTAATTGTAGCTAATCTCAGAAAGTATAAACTGGGATTTTGGGAGTTTTTAAGCATGGGGGTGAACTTGTAAGATGATGGAGAAACTGTTCCAATGGACAAGAAACCTCCTCCTGAAGAGCCAGAAGTTGCTGTAGGAAGACAGTACGTGAAGGACGCACCATACTTGGTAGATACCTGAGTTATCATGGACAGCTTGTCACGAGCTAGTCCTACAATACCTGAAGCTCTTCCAAACAATCCTTCGTTGTATTGTCCACAACCATATGTAAAGCTTGGCAGTGACTGAGACGGTAATAATGTCAACGAGTCTTGGCTCAAGTAACCCATCGAGACCGATGAATCACCATAGCTGGCTGTGTACAAACAAGAACCAGCATTTGTACATTTGGGATCGTTCAAGGTGGCGCTTTTGAGTGAAGAACACTCGGGAGAATTACACGACAGTTTCTTGTAGGAGGTAGATGCTTTGGGATCGAAGAGTGGGTCTACCTGAGGATAACAGGAAACAACACAGGGCTGGCACTGAACCCATGACAGGGAGCTACCAGTATCCATGATCATGGAATTGTACTTCGGTGGAGAGCCAAGGCCTAATTTCACATAGTAATTACCAGAACCAATGGACAGTCCTGGGTTCAATGGAATACTAGCAGAACTTGGTTTCACGAGATGTCCTAATTTAGGACGGGAACCAGAAGGACTTTTCACATGTTTCTTCTTTAATCTTTTGGTAAGAGCCTTGACATGTTCCTCGTCGTGTAAGAGTACATCTGAAAGAGACCAGGTGGAGTTCTGAACGAGTGAAGAACCTTTTCCTCTCACATGATAAACCTTCAGCTGTGCAGTCCCATTGCTTGATAATTCATGTTCTGCAAGATCTATTCATAGTTATAATTGACACAAAATATGAACATGAGCTCTAAATTTTCCGCTAAATCACGAGTAAACATAAATTAACATGCCTTGAGATTCTGGAGAAGCTGTTGCTAGGGACAAACAGCAAAGTATGATCCAAAAGATTCCCATCTCCAAGGAAGCTGGAAGATTATGGTTTATGTTTACAACTGGAAAGCTTCGCACCACATGAGCTAAACTGCAGGGCTCAATTATTCAGAGTGCAATGAAACATCAGTCAAGAGTATGATTAATTTAATTGGCAGCACTTAAAGGCCGTCACATTCTGCCAACGAACACAGTCCCTCATCCACTTTATGTGGTACGCAGTCAAGTTAGCTCTTATCTTAATGATAATGCATGCAATAATTCATAAATTCCATGTTTTGAATTAAATAAAGAACTTAACCTAAATGATCTAACACGAAATCTTGAAGAGTTCAAAAGGTTTGAATCCAATAATTCAAAGCATTAAAAGCCTTCTTGAGAAGTTCTCTTCTAAAGGTGGCATTACTGCTACATCTGTTAAAGAAATAGTTCGACCTGATGATGATTAATCTTGTACCAGAATCTTACTGTTCCTTCTTCTGCTTCATGCTCTGCATAAAGTGACTGAAACCAAGTTACTGAAACCTGAAACAATCATTCATACCCATTTGTTCCAAAAATTTGCAGGGAAATGAGACTCTGATTCTGCCAGTCATATATGTTAAATACCATTTTTTCATGATAGTGATTACATATAACAATTGTAACTCTAAATCAACAGATTAAATCTGGTTAATGGAATTTTGAACTACAAATCTGGAAAACTGAGGTTGCAGTGTAGGCCCCCTTTTTCCTACCTTGTCTTCCAATCTCGTGTTGAAGGCATGATTTACGTGTCCGCCTTGCAAAAGCACAGTATAGCCTAACAGTGATGAAAATGACACTGATTTACCAAGTGCCTAACTTTGGTTGCCACCTTATGTTTTGTTTGAAAATTATTAAAAAGATATTTTTTACGTTTAAAATATAATGGAAAAATAGTACAAAACATAACAATAAAAACTTGTTTAAAATTTTCAGAAAAATAATATTTTGAATTCAACGTCTCAGTGTACAAGACTCTCCGCTTTGTAAGGATCGAGAGTCAGGAGAAGGATATCAATTATACACAATTTTTCCTTTGCATTTTACAAAGATGCTTTTGTAACTCGAATATGTGACCTTCCGATGTTCTTCTAAAACTTGTCCTTTAAAAGTATTATTTTTAAAATAATATCAATCTCTCGTATATTTATATTAACACTATATAGATTACATTAACAAGAATTTTATTATTTTGTAAATTTTAAAATTTT
>JANIHY010000156.1:67576-77677 GCA_027479065.1 Erythroxylum brevipes
GAATTAAGAGTCAAAAAGTACATTAAAAACTATGAAAATGTAGCCAATTTATATGATAAACTTGGGTTCAATCAGTTAGCTAAAAACTGGTTCGTTCGTCAACTTGGCATTGATAATGCTTTTCTTTATAGCCATTTACAAGATTATTTTTATGTAACAATCACCTGGTTTTATAGATCCTCATCATCCTCATTATGTGTAACGTGGAAAGCTCATCTTGGGACTTCAAGATGAAGAACTAGTGTTTGATGTGTTCAATGCTCTGAAGCATCCTTCTACTCTTGACTCTTGCCATTTTATTGACATTTATTCTTCTGATGCTGATGATTCTTCTATTGTTTGTGCAGATTTGTTGGAAGGGGAAGTGCAAGGAATGATTGAAGAGTTAGAGGAAGAATTGCAAGAAAAGGTGGAGGATATTGGAGTTAAGTTGGAGCAGGCATATTGGACACACTATAGAGCATACGAGCCTCTCCAGTGTTCATCCATGCTATTTCCGAAGCCTTCAATTGAAGAGCCCCCTTCTCTTGACCTTAAACCTCTTATAAGTCATTTGAAGTACGTCGATCTTAACCCACCTGACCATTTACTAGTTATCATTTCTTCTTATTTGTTAGGTGCCATTGAGGAGCAGCTGTTGAGGGTACCGCGGGACCACAAGAAGGCCACTACGTGGTCCATTATAGATATCAAAGGTGTAAGCCCTTCCTTTTGCATGCACCACATTTTCATAGAGAATGGAAGCAAGGCGATAGTGCAACCCCTAAGGAAACTTAACCCACACATGAAGGAGGTAGTGAAAGATGAGGTAGTAAAGCTTCTAGATGCAAGTATTATCTATCCTATTTCTAATTCTGGTTGGGTTAATATTGTGCATGTGGTGCCAAAGAAAGGAAGCACCATTGTGATTGAAAAAGAGAAAAATGAATTAATAGCCACTAGGAAGGTAATAAGGTGGAGAATGTGCATAGATTATAGGAAGTTGAATGAAGCCACCAGGAAAGATCATTTTCCTTTACCTTTCATTAATCAGATGATTGAAAAATTAGTTGGACATGACTTTTATTGTGCCTTAGATAGATATAGTGGATATTTGCATATTCCGGTAGGCCCAGAAGATCAGGAGAAAACAACTTTTATATGTTCTTATGGTACATTTGCTTATAGACACATGTCATTGGGGTTATGCAATACTCCGGCTACATTTCAATGATGCATGATGGCTATTTTTTTTGATACGCTTGAATCTTGCATTGAAATTTTCATGGATGACTTATCTGTATTTGGTACTTCATTTGATGCATACTTAGATATCTTAAAGAAAGTCCTAATTAGGTATGAAGAGACTCATTTAGTGCTAAATTGAGAAAATGTCATTTCATGGTACAAGAGTGCATTATTTTATGTCACAAAATTTCTAGTAAGGATATAGAGGTAGACCCAGCAAACAGCGCACAACACCATTACACTACCATGGAGAAAGAGATGTTGGCAATTGTGTTCGCTTTTGACAAGTTTCGATCATATTTGGTTTTGTCTATAGTGATTTTGTATACTGACCATGCAGCTTTAAAATACTTGATGATAAAACCTTATGTTAAACTAAGACTAATTCGTTGGGTGTTACTTTTACAAGAGTTTGACATTGAGCTGAGGGATAAGAAAGTAGCCTAGAATTTTGTAGCTGATCACTTATCAAGGTTAGATGAAGCTGACATAGAGAGTGCAACAAAGAAGAACATTTAGGAGACTTTTCCTGATGAGCATCTGATGGTTATGATGATCACTCCTTGGTTTGTAGACTATGTAAACTACCTTGCAGGTAATATCTATCCCCTGATCTTTCTTATGCTCAAAAGAAAAAAAATTTGTTTGAGGTAAGAAACTATCTTTGGGATGATCCTTTGGTTTACAGGATTTGTATGGATGGTATTGTTAGGCCCTACATTCTTGAAGAGGAAATGTCCTCTGTGTTATTCTAGAGAGGCTAAAGGACATTATGGTGCATCTAGGACAGCTCATAAAGTTTTAGAGTGTGGTTTCTATTGGCCCATCTTAGTTAGGGAAGCATTTATATTTGTCAAATCATGTGATAGGTGTCAAAGGGTCGGAAATATTAGTAGGAGACATGACATACTATTGACTAAAATTCTTGTTTGTGAGGTTTTTTATGTTTGGGGCATAGAATTCGTGGGACCATTCCCTAATTCTTTCTCCAATCAATATATATTAATTGTTGTTGATTATGTTAGTAAGTGGGTGGAAGCAAACGCATTGCCCACAAATGAGTCTAGACGTATTGTTAAGTTTTTTAAGAATAATATTTTTACACGTTTTAGCACACATAGGGCTATCATTAGTGATGAGAGGTCGTATTTTTTCAATAAACTTTTTGATTCATTATTAGATAAGTATGAGATAACCCATAAGGTGGCTACTCTATACCACCCCCAAACCAGTGGGCAAGTTGAAGTCTCAAACAAGGAATTAAAGAAAATACTAGAGAAAACTGTTAATGCTTCTAGGCGGGACTGGTCTTTAAAGTTATATGATGCACTTTGGGCATATAGGATCACATTTAAGGCACCCATAGGTATGTTACCATTCAATATAGTGTATGGCAAGTCTTATCATCTTCCAGTTGAGTTAGAGCATCATGCATATTGGGCTATCAATTTTCTTAACTTTGACTTATGCAGCTTCACGAGCTTGAAGAGTTCCATTTGGACGCTTATAACAATTCGAAGCTGTATAAGGAGCGTGTGAAGAAGTGGCATGAAAAAAAGATCCTCCAATAAAACTTTAAGGTAAGCGACCAGGTATTGATCTAGGTGGTATGACCCATTCAAGGTGATCCAAGTTCTTCCTTTTGGAGTCCTTAAGATAAAACAAGAAAATGAAAATCCTTTTAAGGTAAATGGACTATGAGCTAAATTGTATATGCCTATGTTTGTGGATAATTGTGAGGAGTGATTGTCTCTTCATGACACTTCACCTCTTTGATCGCAGTGCATGTCTTTCAGCAGGACTGTAGTTTTCTTTCTTTCATTTTCTCATTGTTTCCTTTGTGTTTCTTACTAGTTTAATGCATTTCTTTAAGTTGTTTTGAGTTTCTTTTTAGGTTTGCGTGGTTGGTGACAAAGAGTTCTTGGCCGATTGTTTTTCAGGGAAGTTTCCTCTTCCTCTTTCTCCTCTTTGTGTTTGATTGTTTACTCCTTGAACATTAGGGACAACATTCATATTAAGTGTGTGTGTGTGTGTGTGTTAGAGGGGGGCGAAGGGGGAGGATTGAGATTATGTGCATGCTGATGTTTATGATATTGGTGTTGATGTTGAGAGATACACATTTGATTGGTTGCGACTCTTTTGGTAGCTAACTTGGGTCACATTTGTGATGAATGTGATCATACGATTCTGTCAAAGTAGTTTGAAGGAGAATTGAGTTGTATGCGTGAACTTGGATTAGGCAGCTTAATAGGACAGTGAACCATATGGATTGATTGAAGTAGTTGATTGCATAAACTTAGTCAATAACTGATGCTGAGTAATGAGATCTTGAGCTATATGACTGCATCTCATAGTCATTTATTTTCTTTGTTGTATGTGATGCTTCCCTATGTGAATTCCCTTCAGAACTTGCTCTGAACCTGTTTGATACTGCTAGTTACATGCGTTATAGACATGATAAAGGCTTTTTTTTGTTTTTAACCTTTAGTTTAAATGACCTACTAAGTCATTTTTGCCTTGTTATCCCCTTTGAGCCTTTGACCTTGTTTATTTTAATATTAATCACATTGCATTGAAACTCGAAAAATTTTAGCCTGACTCTTTCACAAGTTGAATGAAGTACTAAGTATTTGATTCCTTGATTTAGGGACTTTTGTTTTACATGTCATTTTAAGATGTTTTAGAGGTACATCTACGCAGTTGTTGTTGATTTATGCTACTACTATCTTCTTTTATACTTATTATTACCAAAACAACAAGAAAACAAAAAAAAAACAAAAAGGAGAAAAAAAGAGAAAAAAAGAAAAGAAAGCAAGGAAAAAAGATCAAACAGCGGTATTGGAGAGTGATGAGTAGTTGTAATCACGTGTTTCTATTTACACACCTCAATTTTTTTGATTGTCCCATGTCACTTAATACATTGTGAATGCTTGTGAGTAACGTTTTTTTACTTTACCTTAACCTAAGCCCCATTACATCCCTTAGTAAAAGCCCTTTTGATCCATGATGGCATGTACTCTATGTAGTGGAAAATAAGTAAATTTGCAAGCCTATGGTAGTGTAATCTCTTAGAGGAAGTTTAGAGTGAAACACAACCCTTATACACTTGAAGGACATGAGTAAATATCGTGAAGAAGGTCCAATTTAATTTTATGCTTGATTTTGATCAAAGATATCTTGTTTATGTGCATTGAGGAAAAGATTATGATATATGTAGTAGCTTAATACTTGAGTTATCGAAGTTTAAGGGATTGCAAGCACTTGATTTTCGTTAAAAATGAAATGACAGAATACGTTGGTTATGATCTAAGTAAGTTGCTTGAGGACAAGTAACAATTCAAGTGTGGGGGTGTCTTCCCTGCCTATTTCACTTGTTCCTAAACCATCATCTTCCTCTTTTAATCCAATCATCACTTGTACTCAGAACAACACTCAACCTTTAAAACCTTTTCTTGACTATATCACTTACAACACTATTGTTCCTATGTCTCTTTGATCTAGACACCATTTTTTTCACTCAAACAAACAAATTTCCTCACTGGCGATAAGTCATACTTGATGAGTTCAAAGCTCTTTGTCACAACAACACTTAGGTTCACTTCCTTTGAAGCTGATACATCTCTTTTTATTCACTCCACATTAACTCACACAACTTTCTCCATGTTCAACAATTTATTTAGACCATCATTAACACTATTCACTATGTTTTCACCATAAAAGATATAGGTCCTCTTCATCACTTCTTGGCATCGAAGACTCATTTACATCCACTGGTTGTCTTCTCACACAATCTAGATACACTCGCGAGCTCTTTCGTTGCACACATCTTGGCTCTTCTAAACCTATCTCCACACACATTACCGCTTTCTACAACTTTCCCAAAATCAGGGCCTTTCTCTTTCTAATCCTACTGAATACTATAGAATTATTGGAGCCATTCACTACCCTTGTCTAAGCAGACTTGATATCTAATTTGTTATTAACAAAGTTTTACAATTCTTACATTGTCTTACTAATGTTTGCTAGATAGAAGTTAAACACATTATTCGATATCTTCGCTCTGCCTCATCCCATGGCCTACATTTAACCAAACGTTTTACCTTAGCTACCATTGCTTACTCTGATGCTGATTAGGCTGGGTGTGCTGACGATCATCAATTTACATCTGGTTATTGCATTTCTTTAGATCCTCTTTAACTTTTTGGAGTTTTAGAAAATAACCTGCTATGACCAGATCTTGCACTGAAGCAAAATATAGGAGCATTGCTTTAGCTGCCACTGAACTATGTTGGCTTAATTTTTTACTTGTGAACTTGAATTATTTGACATTAAACCACTTTCATACTCTGACAACATCAACGCTACCTTTCTTACTACAGATGCTATCTCTTGTGTTTGTACCAAACATATTAAAATTGATATACATTTTGTTCGTGATTTGGTTGCGAAGAAATTTCTGCTCATTCGTCATATATCGACTTCTCACAAACTTGTTGACATTCTCGCAAAACCATTGGCTTCTATTCTCTTTTTGTTGTTACCTTCTTTCGAACATTAGCTTGCTAAGGGTTGATAACAACACATCTTCTATATCTTTTTAGTTGTAATTATATTAGATAAACTTATCCTTGGATCAACTTATCTTAGTTTAGATAACTTCATATCCAACCAAATTATTTAGTTTAGAATGAATCAATTACAAACTGATTCATCTTATCTAAATTAGTGTATAAATAAAGCATACATTGTACAACAATTCACATCTTGTTTTAACGAATTTAAGCAAGATTGTCGTGCAAAGGGTATGAGCGAGAAACTTCACAATCTCTAATGCATACATAAATAGTATAAGTGTAAAAGATACCCTAAAAATAGAAATAAATCTTATCCAAGATTTGTTAATAATTTGATGGACAACTAATAATTATTAGTTTACAAATTGTTAACTTAAACAATTAATGCTCTCCGTTAAGAGTCAAACATTTTTTTATAGACACTTCAGCCTATAAATTAAAATATTGTATGTCTACATCTAAGAATCAAATCCATAGAAACACACAACAAATTATGAATCTGTTGCACAAATTTGTGATGCTATTCTTATGCATTACTTCAGTAAAGTCTATCCTTGCAACGGATGGTTTTCTACGTTACACCCACGTCACAATTTACAACCAAATGAAGGACGCATCAAAATTCACTATTCACTGCAAATCTAAAGATGATGACTTGGGATCCCATGTGGTTGAAGTTGGAACGCCATATGATTGGAGGTTTCATGTCAACATTTGGAGTACAACCTTGTTCTTTTGCAATGCTTATTGGGAGGGTAAGTCCATAGGCTTTAATGGCTTCGACGCCTACAGAGATCTCAGCAGGTGTTCGTCGCAGTGTGATTGGAGAGGCACTGAAGATGGCTTACTTGGTTATAAGGAAGGGGCCCTACTTCCAGATCTTCACTATGTGTGGAAATGACTGAAAAGTATATCTTTTCAAAGTGGAATAAGTTTTCAATTTCACACATTTCTAGCTTTATCGATCACTTTAGAAACAATGTTAATCATTATAATATAAAATAGTTCTAATTATGTTCATATTGGGCCACAGCTCAGGAGAGTTGTGGTTGATGTGAAAATGCAAAAATCTAATGAACTATTTGGTTTAACTTTTGTTTTGTTATTGTGAGTTTTAATTTTCGTTTTCTATTTTCTTATATTTGATTTGTTTTATCAATCCTTTCCTTTTTTTCAATTTGAATAGAAATAAAAATATTAATGAAAAAAATGTTGATAGGAAATCAAAATGTGAAAAATTTTAATCAAAAAACAAAACCATATTTTTCAACTTTTTTTCAATTTTAAAGATCCAAAGAAACTAAAACAAAAAACTTAAAACAAAAAATTCGTACAAATAGATTTTTTACTAAATTTGAAAACAAAAAACTTAAATTGAAACAGACATGCCCTAAATTTATTAAGTACATGGTGCACCTAATAAGTAAGCATTTCACATTTAATAACAAGAATTTATATCATAATACCAAGCTTACAAAAAATCAGTTGGTATCATTAATAGCTTTCTATGTCATAACATAAGCATTCATGTCATGTTATTATTGTACACATTGATGTGCGGAAACGTGAATAAATTCGAAGTAAAAATAAAATAACAACAAGAACACCAAAAAAATTTATACTGGTTCGGCAATGCCTACGTTCAGTTTGGAGACGACTGAGTATTTCACTATAATCAATGAGAGCATACAATGTTGTTTGTCACTTAATTTTCAAAGAGACCCCAAATTAACCCAAGCTCACATAAAAGAGAAACAATATATATATATATATGTTTTTTTCTCACTATTCTTCTCTCTCCTCTCTTCTGGAGATTTTTCTCTGACACTAAACAACTCTCTCTTTTCACACCCGAAATCTTAAGCTCTCCTTGTGCTCTCTTTCTTCTTTTTCATTTGCTTTCCTTTTTATAGAGAACTTCATGAATGAAAGTCAACATTAGCTGCACCAACCTCCAACAGAAATTCAAGCCACTATTGTTGATCACCTAGAGCAAGCTTCAATTTATGACTTTGAGAAAGTAAGATGTCTAACTTTGCAAACTTCCATTTCTGACCAGAATTTGAGACAATATTCAACACACATCTCATAAAATCTCAAATCATTAGTTAATTAAGATAAATTACTAAAATAATTTAAAATTGGCCAAATTTTACGATACTAATTTTAACTTTAAAATTTAATACTAAAATATTTAAAATTTCATTTTTTTTTATCAAAAAGACCTGTCATTATACTTTCAGTTAATAGCACTAATATATAAGTCACATCAATAAATCTATTGGAAATGTCCCTAATACTTGTCCTATTCATATAAGATATAAATTTTATATTTTAAATTTTAAATTCCTAAAAATGCAAACCTAACATCTTGAATTCAGTTCGTGATTTTATAGAGAAAATTCTTCTAACTCAACATCCTCTTAACAGAAAGATCAATATGGTTTCATACACCATATGCCCCGTCTTTCGCGATTACAGGATTTACATTTTCATTTTCATTGACATCTTCAACTATTTTTGCTTAGTCGAATATACAGTGGAATACTTCTTACCTCTAGCCATCAAATTCATCAATACAGATCACTGATAGAAAGAAGATTGAGTTGAATATTTGGAACATGTTTGACATACTTAAATTAGACCCTGTAGAAGTCACCGAACATACATATATAATGCTTACACATTTAGTCATACATCCATTTTCTCTTTTGACATAAGCAAAGTTAACATGTGTATAGAATGTAATTTCATAACACCACTATATATCACTGAAATAGTATCATCATTTTCAGTTGATAGTATCAAGCTCTTGAGCTAACAGAAGATCTTCAAGAGTGACGTTGACATCATTATTTGCAATTAGATTCGTTTTCTTCTCTTTCTACTTATCCTCTTGTTTTCTTTCTACTCGTAACAGTATCTCTTGATATGACCTTTCTTCCCACCGCGATGTCACCCAAGATTTTTGTACTTTTTCTTTGAATTGCTTTTATTGTGGACTCTATTTCTAGGACCTGCCTCTCTCCCTAGATTCTGTAATTGGAGCTTTTGAGTGTGAAGTAGAGCCATAAGATTTCCTTTTCGTCTCCTCGTTCAAAACACTACTCTCAGAAAGTTCCATAGATATTATTCCATCATGTGCAAGCGTTACTTTAGAATAATCTAAAAGTCTCCCAAAAGTCGGGGGAACATGTCAAGAAAACATAAACCTTGAACTTCTTCATTAAATTTGATTCCTATGAAAAAGAGTTGATTGAGGATCCCATGAAACGTGTTCAAGTGGTCTATCATTAAATCTCCATCCTTGTATCTTAATGCCATCATCTATTTTATCAGGAATAGTTTGTTACTCCATGTTTTCATTGCACACAGTTGCTTCAAGTGTCTCAGCATATGTTTTCCTACTTGAACATGTTATCATCTAATGTAGCTACAAACTTGACGGTGTAGCAAAGCCCATTCCTATTATGATTTATTTTCAGGTTTTTCTATTGTTAGCACAGGAAAATAATAATGCTTCACATAGAGCAAGTCTTCTATCTTACCCTTCCAGAGAGCATAGTTAGCCTTATTCAGCTTAAGCATTCTACTTGTATTAACTTCTATTACAAGAAAGTAGACCAATCAAACTTGAGCTCTGGTACCACTTTAATAAAGCTCTAAATTGAAACTTTCCAATAATAAATCAGTAAACAGTAGACACAATGATTAATATAAAAAAACCTCCCCCTCAATATGGGTGAGAGTAAAAAGCTACGACAAAAAGTGAATTTCACTGTCGAAGAAATGATTACAATATATAGTCCAATGCTCTAATACCAGTTTTAATAATTAACCAATGGATCATAACAAATCAAACTTCACCATAATAAATAACTAACACATAATACATAAAATAGAAGAGCAAATAGATCTACTAAGTTCAACTTATTTGGGTGACAAATACAACCAAATCTGCATGTGCTAGAGACTATTAAACATCAATTCCACCATAGGGAATAAAGACTGATGAGTTGAAAACTTCCACACAAATTCGTCTTAGCAAAACAACATCTGAACTCAGGCCAATATGTCACTTTGTTTAGAAGAGTTAGGTTATTGAAAACATCCAAGTCTGGACTAATGAGTCAACCCAAAAGGCCTAACAAAACTAAGCTACCCTCCGATTTGTTTTATGAAAATGTTTATAACCATTGTAAACTTTTAAGATAATACTTTTAAATTATTTAGTTATTGTATACAAATTACAACTAAAACTAACTAGAAAAATATTTTAATTAAAAGTAAAAGATGTAGA
>JANIHY010000158.1:6331-31019 GCA_027479065.1 Erythroxylum brevipes
AAGGACAATTTTTTGTTTTAAAAAATTATGTAAAACAGAATTCGATATTAACTGGTATCAATATAATAACATATCAAAACTAAATTTAACCCTAATACCGGTACGATATTTATAATATTACAGAGTCTACAATGAAAGAATTTATTAAATTATAAACTTTTTCAATATAGTTTAAAGTTTTTTATTAATAAAACTCTTAATAATTTATATAAATTACGAACTTTAATTAAATAAATTATCGGCCTAGAATCAAGTAATTACCATTTGCAAGCCTAACACTACGGCAGGAATTTTATTTTGTACATTTTATAACTCCTTTGATCAAACCTTTATAAATATGGATTCTTCTTAATGGACTTATTATAGCGATTTTCTATTCCCACTTTTCAGAACCCGTCATCCTCATATTCCATTATTCTCAAAATTTAAATACACAAAACTTAAAAAACATAATAACTTTATTTTGTATATAGACACCCAATTTTCCAAGATCATAAAAAGCAGGAACTAATAAGAAAAAGAGGCACAAATAATAAGCCATCAGTGGAACAATTTTCTCTCAGGGGCATTCTCTTATAAGTGAATATAAACAAGCTCTGTACACTCCGCTGTTATCATCTTCTTCTTTACGGAAGGAAACTATTCTATGATTTCTATCACTTTACATAACCAGACTGAAAATAAGTGAAAATGGTGATACGATATTTACAAAGTTGCTTCCCATGTACAAATCCCACCTATATCACCACGATTCACCTATATAGTAAAACAATGTCCCACTTAAATGGTGGAAGTCCAAGGGAATTCGTATTTTCTTAAGTGTAAAATGACCAAAAAGAACCTCACCCTGTTGGAAATGCAAGAGTTCTCATGGCCGGAAAATTCTGATAGCTTTTGTTACTTGCAGCCGGCAAAATGGGCACCTGGAAACAGCAGATGAACATCTCCGACAAAGGACATGGCCGCAAGGAATGATGGTCATATCAACTTCATTGCTCAAACAGACCCTACAGATCCATGCTGCTTTTGCTGTTTCCGCTTCTTTTTCTGCCATATTGGTCTTTTCCTACAGATGCATCACGCAATCATCTTAGGACAATCAATCTCTTTCTGCCTGGTATCATTCTCTCAAAATAAATCAAGCCTCAACTGGATAAATTCATTTATTTTACACAATTCTCCTGGTCATGCCTTTTCCTCTTTACTGTTTCAATTGCTGTCAAATTTCTTCCTTTCATATGGAAACAAAACTTTAGCCTCCTGATCTATAGTTTAATCCACTAAGCTATATACTCTCACTCATTAGACAACAAAAGCAGTGCAGTAACTTCAGGTTTGCATTTGTGCAAATGTTTTTGTTCTTAAGCACATGTTGCTTGAACTGTTCTTTAATCCCCTAGGCAATGCTCACACGTGACAAAGTGTTTCAGACTTCTCTATAAAATGGTATAATAGTGCTGGATGGTCTAACCATTAAAACAGTATTTATGAAGTATGGCTAAACTATCATTCCACATCATAACGAACTTTTATTTGAAAAACTAAGAAAGTTACAAAATTAGGGGCAACAAACCTGCTCAAGCAAAAGCGCTGCCTGAGATTCTTTAACTTGCTCTTGCAGAGATACAGTCCTTTGCAGAAGAGTTTGTTTCTCCACATCCATGTTAATCCCTGCTGCAGATAGCATCTCATGAACTGCTTGAACTAGTTCTTCAGCTGATACCCGACCATACTGAAGCTCTCTAGTTGCCTGCAGCGGGTAATAAAAAGGTCCACTCAGTTAAGGTCTTTCTATTTGAAAATTTTGCCTATTAAGATGGGGCACGTGATACGCTGAAACTGTTTTAAGGAATCCTAACCCCAGCAAGCTACAGTAAAACCTTTGAGATCACAAAAAGTTTGAGAGAAAGAAAGAGAAGTGGAGCACCCAATGTAACACTATATACAACAACAGTGAGGGGATAAACAAGTCTGAAACTACAGTGAGTTGGATAAACAAGTCTGAAACTATGTCAAATGACTGCATTTTCATTAAAATGTTTTAAGGTCCACACCTGAGAAGACTTTGTTCTTCCCTTCCTAGAAGTTTCCGCCATATTCCTCGTATCAACTGCTTTATGGCTACAATCTGATGAATCAGCCAAGTAAGACTCATTTCCCACTGAAATGCTTTTAAATGAGAAGACTTGTGAAGATAGAAGAGGCTCTATCACTCCGGGGGTAGTTTCAACCTTGAACCTATAGAGTGCCTGGCCAGCTGATGGTCTAACATCCTCTGGAACTTTGCCATATCTCAACCTGTCTCCACTTTGAGTCCGCCAAGCAACAATTTCTCCACTATAAAAGGGTCTTAAAGGGTGAAGTTGCACCTGAAGAGCATCTGGAGACAATATTTCCTTGCCTACTAGATTATTGCTAGTGGGTTCACTTTCTTTCCTGTACAAACCAAGTTTCAGGGTGCTTAAAGCTGCAGTTTCTGAGCCTTGAGGACACAAAAAAAGGGATCCTAAAGGCAATGGGACAGGGGATCCTATAACCTGGCTAACAACAATTGCAACAACATCAACAACAGAAATAAAGTTAGGTGGTTCGGCAACCAAAATAAGGGTCTTTGATCGGTTCACAAAGTAGAGATTCCGATATCTAGATCCATCTTCCCACCCAGGAACAACAGAATCCTTGGAAACAGATGTGATGTCCAGAGATTTGTGATGGAGCATAAAACGAGTACGGATAAATCGAACAAACTGAATCTTCTCTGCCATAAATTCTAATGAATTTTTTACGGCTTCAAAAGGTACACTTTCATTTATGGGTGTAAAACGTTCAATGCTTTTTAGAAGATTGCACACAGCATCCTGAAATGATTTGCTCGCAAGCTTCTCCCGGACAAGTGCTAATGGCACGGGCCCAATTGATTCCATTGTTAACAGATTTTCTTCTTCAGCAAGTTCCTTCATACAAAAAGCAGATTTCATAAATGAAGACAAAGTTTGACAATGGGGACACAAACAATTAGTTGGCAAACGCAAAAAAAATTACCAAGGTTTTCTTACCTCTATGACAACATCGGATAGCTTTCTGATTTCTAAAAAGGCACATATTCTCTCAGGAAGATCCGGGTGAACAAATCTTAACTTGGAAGTGTCAATGCATTTTATGTATCTTGAGCCATATGAATCAATATATACACATGATTTTGCATAAAGAAGTCTGCAACCATCATCTGGGACAATTGCATCTGATTTCCACTTGAACTCATCAGATATGTTTGCTTCAGTAGTCGTATCACAAAGGAAATACAAAATTTCCATCACAGCACGGAGTTCATTTGGATTCAAACGCTTATACCCACATGCATCTTTGATATTTGATAGTATGTTTTTTGCAGCAGAAACTGAAAGCACATCTTGAAGCCCCAACTCCTTTAGAATTTTTACATAGGGTAGGTAAAGAGTAGGTAGCTCAAATGCAAAAGGTGACAGGTTAATTGTTAGACGTGCAAAAAGAGAACTAGCAGTCATTAAGCGCGTTCCATTTGCAGCAGGCAAGAATGCCACCTTTTGCAACTCTTTGACATCTGCACAACAAAAATGAATCAGAAAAGATAATGCGTCAACAATCTGATTAACCTTTGGAAACAGGAATCGGAAATCAACCACTTCAGCCAGCCACTTGCAGTTTTAAACCTTCAGTAAGATTAAAGCTTAATCAATAAAATAGGAGTTGTCAACATGAATAGTACAAAAGGGACAGGATAGCATGTTTTCTAGACTTCCTGCTTATGCATCAATCTTGTCACTTGAATCTTTTCTATTTTGGTTCTCTTAACTATTAGAAATACCACAATGAAGTCAGGCTGCTAATCCCATCAACATAGTCCATGTTATTTCCCAATCACCTAACTTATTATATTTCTCTTAACTATTAGAAATACCCTTCTAACGAATTCCTAATGTATCTGAAGAGGACCACAAATACACTAAGATGAATAAATTATTAGTATGGATTTCCACCACTCCCAGGCATCAAACTGACAGACACACTAACCTGAACAACCTAGGTTAGGAAGAAGTAGAGGGATCAGGGGCAAGAGAAGGTGGTGGTCAGAAATAACAGGACTTCACGCTAAGCATGTGATCAGGTACAATAGATAGAACAGATGGTTAGATATGCAAAATGAAATTTTTATTCTGTTCTTTGCTATTTGCATGGATGGAAAAGTAGACAATGCTCAAGCACATGATTTCTCATGGAAATATGCATTTAATAACATTCAGAAGTACAAACATGCTCTTTCTATGGAAAAGGATTCATTAAAATAATAATAGAACAGGAAACTAACTCAAGTAGAGGGACGGAAACAAATCAGAAAGCAACCTGAAGAAGATAGAGAACCCCAAGCCTTATCCAGGTACTTCAACACTTCACAAGAAGCTTCATCAACAGTAATTATGCCTGATACAGTTGGCCAGTGAGCAAGAGTATCTTCACCACCATTTCTTCCTATCACCTGAGTTACCTTATTGTCAGTCAAATACTCAGAAATTTAACAGAAGAAAATAGGAAAGAAGAGGTACCTGCAAATGCTTTAAGACTGTAGCAAAAGCTGGAGGACTCCTTAGGTGGAGAGCTCCCCATGAGTATTCAGGAGGAACAACATTTGCCTTGGAGAGAATAGGAGAAGAACTCCAAGCCAAAGGCCAGTCCTTCAACAGAAGAGCGTCATTATACGAAGTAAGCACTCTCTTCCCAGCAATGTTTGGAAATCCTAGTTCAGCAGGTACACAAGCAATCTTGCCAAGGAGATTACAGAAGTTATTTCCATAAAGCACAGCAAAGTTGGAAAAGACAGCTTCGACAACAGATCCAGCTAATGCCCATATTTCCATAGAAACCTCACCATGAGATTGATTTAAGTCTACCTCAAAATCATCCAAATTCTTAGTACATTTCATGCTTTCACTCCCAAGAGACTCAACTTTTTTGGCACACTCAAGTATTATATCAGATTCAGCTGCAGTATGAAGACCCACCTTCCTCAAAATGCGAAGCCATCTGTCCGTAGTAAACCTTTCTCCAGGAAATTTCTGCCTTTCGTTAGAGAACACTGATGTCAATAAAGCATCATTGGGATCCAGTAGATCCTTGGGCCTGAAGAGATCTGTCGAAAATTCATCTGCATTTCTCACAAACTTAGTCTCCTTTAAAACTTCCGATAAAGAAGGATCTGACTGGAGATCTTGCCAATTCATGTAAAGATAAAATAATATATCATCCTGCTCAGATTGAGGTTTGTTTTCAAATCCAGGCAAGCCAAACCTTATCAAAATTTGTTGGTCCTGCAATTCAGGAACCCCAAGGGCTCGAAAAAATGAGCATTCAGCTGAATCAGTTGAATAAGAAAGGCAATGCGCGTCACATGGCTTCAGAAATGAGTTTGAAGATATCATACATTGATCTTGTCCATGCAATGTGGTGAAGGATCCAACAGCAGTTTTATATATTGGCAAAGATCGCAATGCTTCAACCTCTTGATCCCCATAATTATAGCCATTACGAAAGAAATCATTAGCAAGAAGTTTAAAAAGTTTATCTCTATCAGAATCTGAGAATGCCACAAATTCATGGAAGTAGCCAGCTGATTTAGCTGCAACAAGCTTGGAAGTAATAATCTGCCCTAACGAATGACCAGGTGCAGGGAGACAATCACACGAGGCAGCACATTCAACAAAAGCAGCATCAAAAATAGGAATATTCAACTGGTTCAAAAGGGGAAATAGCCAAGGGTGTACTTTTTTGGTAACATCAAAAGCCGAATTGTAGGACTGAGTTGATTCATATTCAGGAATATGATCCACAGACCCTGCAGTCATATCAGTTCCTGTACCGTCATAGATCACAGTACTATTTCCAGAGACTGGGCGTGTAAGATAGGGAGGAAAAAAAACTAGATGACGCTCCTTCACACGGCATAGTACAGGCCTGCCAAGAAAGGCAGGAATCAGGGGCCAATCAGAAAATAGAATAATATCTTCTGATGGGCTATTGAAGCATTTCCAGAACAACCTGATCCATTCATGGGAAGGACCCCCTTCACCTCCAGAAACTGAAGAGTTCACCCAAGAAAACCAAGGAGCCATATTTGATCCCATTACATGATTTATCCAGTTTGCATGAAAAAGAAACTTTATGTGACGAGCCATCAAGTGAAGAGAAAAACTTTTTAGTTCTAATGCTCTTTGTACTGCAGATCTTGAAAAAGTATCAGACAGAGTGGATCTTTCTAATACTTTTGAGTGGATAAACTTTGCAGCTAATTGTTTCATCAGGGCCTGCTGATCCTTATTCCCAAGCCATAGTTCAGTAGTCCCCAACCGAGCTAAATGATTAGTTGCAGTTGGGCATGGCAAGCCTTTAAGCTCAGCAGCTATCCACATGACCTCTGGGTCCCCATTTCTGAAGTTGCTAGTGCTGCTATCTAAAGTGGTGCTTCTATGATTTAATGGTCCTCCAGCCCTACCAATATCTTCAACAACCCCCCTGCCAAAATCAAATAAAGCTTTCCCCAAACTTGTCATCATCTCAAGGGCATCTCCACTAGCTGCATTTTGAACAGGGGAACCATGAAGAGTCTGCACATTTCGAAAAGACGTTGTAGAACTTCTGCCTAGTTCATCAGCTGCTCTAGCAATATTCCCCGAGTTACTGATGCCCCCTGACATGGGATTTTCATGGAAACTAGATGAACCAGGAAAGTCAATATCAGACAAACAGTATTCAAGAACATCCACGTAGGTCTCAACTGATCTAAGAGCAATTGAATTTGATGAAACACATAGAAGGTCCCGAACCATTTTAGGTTTAATCTCCCTGACTGCCACCCCCACTGCTTGAATTTCACTCACCAACTCCCATGGCACAGAAAACACTGGGTAATGCTCCTTCACAAAGCCACACACCGTAGCAGGAAGCAGATTATCGCCCACACCATTTCCAGGTTGAGAAAGAAACATGCCCTCTTGAGACTTAACCAAACTTCCAGAGTATAGCTGCCACACTGGAAGATCAGAAACGCGGATATAAAAGGGCCTTATTACCTTTTCAATCAGGCATTCCCAATCAGATTTAAGGACCTCCACTGGGAATAAATTATCACCATCTGTTGTTGGGTTAATCGGCAATTGCCCGATAGATCTTGGCCAGAAGGAATAAATAAGCTCGCCAAATGACTTCAAAGATACAGTAATTGCATGACTCCTACTTGATTCAATAGAACCTGAAGGTTCCCTCGTCAATTTATGCATTTCCACCACCAGCTCAACATAGGAATCACAAACACAAGACATAAGCTCCCTGTTCCACGCTTCAATCAAGTGATCTTTCGGATCAGGCTGCAGTTCTGCAAGAGACCTCGTATCCTGGCACTTAAAGAGAGAACGACTACCATTGTGACGCACAAGGAAACAACCAAGGATAGTGACTGGCAGAGGTAGAATTCCAGACAAAGGAAGAGGGGATAATACAGAACTTTTTGCATGCACAGCAGGAAGGCCATCCCGTGATAAATGTGCAGCAACACCAGCAACAGGTGTCAAGTTGTAAGCAAGATATCGCCTAGGTAAAGAATCACATTCAGATAACAAGATTCAGACAAAAATACAATTAGCCTATCCAAACCCTTCAAGAAAATAAAAACAGCTATATAAAGGGTGAAAAGAAATTTTCAAATATGAAATTTAACATTTAACCAAAAAAAAAATCTCATTCCAATCAAAATTAATTTAAAAAAAGAAGAAAATCAATCTGCAAGGGTTTAATTGTACCAATTATGACTGACACATGCTATGAGTAACATAATTTTCTTCAAAAAAAGATGAACGACAAATTTAAGCAATATGCTCTGGTTGCAATTTCCCCCAAATTTAGAAACCTAACTCTTAATCTCAACTTTGTTACTTCAAACCTTTGTATTGAGAAGAGAAAATTTTCTTTCGAGAAAACATTCAATTGGAAAGCATAAGCAATTGGGCAGGGCTTAGGAATGGAACATATATCAAATTTGAACGTCAGAAAGGATGTTAGCTATGCCACAAAACCATTAAACCCAAAACTTTATGTTGTTAGGTGAGCCCATGAATGAACAGATCATATACAAACTCTTCACAACTTCATCAAGTATGATGATTTCTGCACAAATACACATTTTCTTTCCTCTATATAACTCCAACAAGAACTCAGTTTAAGCATTTCCTCTATACTAGCAGAACTGTCTGAGATTAAGCATTTCAACTTCCCGAAGATATTGGCATATGAGACCATTCAATTCAAAGATTTTCCACAAAGCATACCTATCAAGAGCCATATTTCTTGTTTGCCCAGAACCAAGGCTAAGTACAAGCAGCCACCGGTCAACAACTTTTGTGGATCCTCGGTACAAGTTCACATCGATCATATGCAACTTAGTTGCAGCATTTGAGCTACTAAATAACCTTGATAGTTGAAACTTTCTCCAATTCTTTTCTGAAAATGGATTTCTCATTCTAGCACTTGAAGAATCAATAAAAACTGAACAGTCCTGGTGTGGCTGTACCATTCCTTCATTCCATGTTGACAGAGACACCTGAATACATGACATGTTCTTATATGTACATTTTGTGTAAAGTTTCAGTAATTTCATCTTCTCATATAACAATGCATCACAAAGAGACACAAGTTCAGGGGAGTAAAAGAAGTGTCTCCTCTATGGATCTGTAGTATAATTTTGGAGAAGTCAACAAGAAAAGAATGTTTACAACTATAATTCTAATCATGAGACCACATAACAAGCTAGACAAACAAGAAGAGACCACATAACTATCTAGACTAACAAGTACCTGTAAAACTGACTTTAAGAAAATAAGAGCTCTTGAAGCATGTTCCATAAATCTTTCATAGATTTGGTTCACTCTCTTTAAAGCCATCTCAAGTCCATCCTTAAGGCATTCAGATGATAAAGGCATGCGGATCACAGTTGAGTCTACTGATGACCATGGCATATCTTGATCAATCAGCATTGGCCTAAACTGATCGGGAAACTGCTCAACCAAGTTACTACCTAGGAGCACAACAAGTACATAATGAGCAATCAGCCTTCCATTAAACATCATATAATTTGGAAAAAAAAAAGTATTAACACCAAACGAAGACCAAAAATTGACATTGAGGAGTAGCATAATGGAAAAAAGAAGTATTAAAACTCCCTCCCAAAACCAAGAAGTCACGGGTTTCAAATCTTCACTTGCGTGGGATGGGGATTGAGCAAGTGGAGCATTACCCCTATTATATTCTCCGATTTATATTCAAAAGAACAGAGAAATTGGAGCATTACCCCTCTTATATACTTCAATTTATATTCCAAAAACATACAACAAAGCGTCAAAAATTTTGGAAATAAAAAAAGGTGAAATGGAATTCCAACTTTAATAGACCAGATAATATGATCACAAAGTGCATATTGTTCTCAAAGTCAGAATGTCCATCAACAACCTACAGCAAGCAATTGAAGATAGAAGGCAAACTTCCGTAGAAAATTGTCTTTGACCAAAAAGTCAGAATATCAAGCAAACAGCAGCAATCAATCAGCAATTTTTGAACTGATTAAAGATAAGGGAAAGATAAAAGTGTTCAGGAAAGTGCTCCAGCTTCTGTAGAAAATCCAAGAGGCATGAGGAATGATGAAATAACAACAAACTAAAGAGAGATATGTCCAGCAAACACACAGTGTTCGCTGAAGTCAAAAGAAGTAACATAAAGGGGTCATACACATTGAACCTGTGCAAGCTTGGAATATGAACAATGTTCAAACATCTAGAATCATATAGGACTTTCCCAAGGAGAAATGCTATATATAATGTGTATAAACTTTCTTACATATGTTATCTACATTCTCAAAGCAATGGACTCGAATCCTCCTTGTAACCTAAAAATCACTAGAAATGGGACCAAACCTTCTTAGGCCTAACTTTTGTATCAGAACCAGCAGAGATATCCTCCCTTTTTCAGCAACTCCTACAATTCTACGCAAATGCACCATATTCCATGGGGGAAAAAAAAGAGTACCTAGTAGATCAACATCACAACTTGACAAAAATGAATAACCAAACTGATTCCTGTCCAAACTCTCCCTCCAACCCCAACTTCTTTTCTCCAGGGGAAAGTGAAAAACTGAATACTTCTCTTTCTTCACATCCATCAAGAAACGATTTCCTCTAACATCCAGCACCAAAGGGGCTCCAATTGATCTTGATCTCTCCATCTTACCTTCTCTTCACCCCTTACTTGCAACAGACAACAAAAAGTGTCTGCTGCAGTCAGTAAAGCCTCAACCTTCTTCAACCACAACTCCTTTAGTTCAAGCGTGTATGCTTGTAAACCAGGAAATTGGCACCCAGTGGAGAAGCAAATGAAGAACTCAAACCACCAAAATTTATGTCTTAATCCTAAAATGGTCGGAATCACACAGATTCCAACATCTTAAGCTTTCATTAACAAAATGATCAAAGTTATCATCATGCTAGTCCATACTCTGATGTTGATGTAGTATTATCCAGTGTGATTCAATCAAACACCTGTTACATGTACACCATCTTACAAGCATCATACTTGATGTTGAGTTCCACCCATTGTTGATCTCCATTTCTACTTAGTTTAGATTTAGCCTTAACCTATCAAAAATAGTAGGAGACAGCTTCAATGTTACATTGTGCTTATTTATTATCTCCTAAGATTCTTTGTTCTCCTTCTACTCAATTGCTTTCTTCTTGCTCGACCTTACTCTTGTGCTTTTTTTTCCCAATTCCTCCTTATCCCTCTATTATTGTCCTATCTCCATTCTTCATGATTTGTCCTACACCAGATAACATTCATTGAACTGCCATTTTCTAAGAGATCTGACATAAGGAACTTCAATAGATCTTACAGGATTCAATACTCTCCTTGACTGTTCCACAGAAAGTACCACTCAGACAATCACTAGCCTTAAGCTAATACACCCAAAAGGCGCAAACTGGAGTCATCGGGCAGAAGTTTTATTAGGCATTGGTATCTTATCCAAAACATAACTGAACAAGTTGGTAAGTTTAAGTCCTCGAACAACTCAAAAGGCACCCACTTTGTACCAGGAAGCTTTTACTAGTAACCAAAAACAGAGAAAGCTTATCAAGACTTGAATGTTGTACTTTGGATTGTTTAGATTAAACTTTATTTCATTATCAAAAGCACCCAAAATAACAAAATGATAGAAGTGCAATATTGCACATGAAATGAAAGCAATAGCGGGACTCGATGACTGACCAAATTACCTATCAAAGAGAAGACTTTTGCAGCAGGTGTACAACTCGAAGGCACACTAAGTGCAAGACCATGAGGGTCGAACATGTAAAAGTAGCCACCAGAAACAATTGACATGAGATCTGATACAGAGAAGCAGCTGAGGAGTCCCAAACCATAATTGAGAGTATCTCCCCGAAGCCGCCACGGAGGGAGAAGCTGAAGGCTGCCCAATTCTTCCCTACTTAAGGTAACACCTTCCAGAATAGCAACTAATGCTGGCCCTTGAAATTCACCTAGATGGAATATTTAGAAAACTAAAGTTTAGCTTGATTCTCCAACTTACAAATATTTATAAATGCAACTTAGAATAATCTGCTGATCATTAATGTCATTTTTAGGTAGCAGACAGACTGGATAGATGAACACAATGAAGTAAATTAGGAAAAGGACAATATATTGGAGAAGATTGAACAACATTTCTGAAATATAAGGACTATACAGCATAAAGACAACTAAAAATCCTCAAAATGGGTAAAGATTTTGTGCAAGCTTTGAAACTATATCAGTCACAGATTGATCTTCTAATTCTCAAGACCAAACGGACCATAATGCTGAAATGGATGTTGAAAATGGGAAATAAATGGCAACAACATCAAGTCAAGATTTGCATTCGGCATAACAGTCCATAAGACCATTAATGTAACAAGTTAATAAAATTATATAAACTTACCCAGGTTGTGCTGCAGTAAAGATTGGGAGGGATGATCCCTTTTGTCAAAGATTACATGTAGCTTCTTGGCTTTGCAGCAATCTGCTAACTCAAGAAGGTCAAACAACAAAAAGTCATTTCCATGTGATGACAGAAGTTCTGACAGTTTAGCAAAGCCCATGCACGGAAGATCTTTAGTTGTATCTTCATCCACCAAAGAGAGGCAGCGAAGTGATTTCAAGCCCAACTTATTTGCCAAATCATTGCTGATACTTGGATGCAAGAAATGTTTCCCAACCAGAGTTTTGTTTTGTATCCATGGTGCATCATCATAAACAAGGTCAGCAGCAGACATCAGTACACCAGAAGAATCTGGTAGTAATAATGGTGTACTAGAAGCCTCAAACAATGGTTTGTCAAGGCAACAGTCTGTAATAGCTTCAACGACACAATGAACAAAACTTAACTGATCTAGAGATAATGCAGCCCCTTTGACATCATTTTGCAGACGCTGCAAAACATGAAAGTAATCCCAGGTATCAAAGCTAAGCCTCACACCTAATTCCAAAAGCAATGCTCTGAAATCTGATAATTCAGAAGGGACAACATACAGATAAGGTGTGTATTTTGCAGGGGAATCAAATGCAAGCACATTAGAGGATACAAAATCGTCACCAATCCAAACCCAGGAAACACCGTCTAGAGTTGATTTTAGACGCATGAAATCATCAGTACCAACATATTCTTGCAGTTTAGAATAAAGTAAAGGAATTCCCTCCTGTAGTGCAGCATGAAAACATGGGTTGATTGAGGATTGTAGCTTAAACTGACCATAGGACTTGGATAACTCAATCAATTGCATCGATAGAGCATCAACCTTTGGACGGTTCATCCAACCAAGTTTATGTTGAAGATACAAGGAGTCACACTCACTATCTAGTATATTCATTGAACCTGAAACCAACCACATCTGTGATTTAGGCCTCACAATGTTCGGAGGTGATACTTGGTTACTAGATTTCAACCATGGCAATCCTTCGAAAGGAGAATTAGGCAAAATTGGGCACCAAGCTATGGCCTTGACCTCAGTCCAAAATTCTTCTTCTGGTTTATCATCAATCAAGTTGTCCAACAATTTGCCAATGTCCAAATCTTTACAGAGATTGTTATCTAGCTCAGAAGATTCAGGACCACCTTTTGCAGCAGCACTATGGTCATAAAACAGTCCGTTTTGTATCTCAATGCAGTTGCCTTCTCCCTTCTCAGCGTTCTCAATCACAAGTTTGCGTGCAAGACCATCTAGACAGGCAAATAACTTCCTTCCATAATTCACTGCTTCTGGATCTCCAGAATCATATAACATTGACACCGATTTTGCACAATCAAGAAAACCAGCAAAACCCAAAGTTGTTTTAAGTCCAAGTCTAACGAGAACTTCCAAAGATTCAGGATCTGAGAATTTAGCAGAAGGGAAAAAGGCGTCTCTGTGGAGTACTTTCCTTAGCTCAGGATGTCGAGGATCATAAAGCCTGCCAAAAACATTATAACAAGGAAATCACGTTTTCAAAAAGGTTTTGTAAGTGGATAGTGTAGGTACATTTGATGGTCATACATGCTCTATCTCATATAGCTTCCTTATTGATAAATTACACCCTCAAGTTTGAGTTCACATTTTTGTGACACATATTATAGGCTTCCAGACAGCACCTAAACTCTTTGAGAAGAACACAATGAAATAAAAACAGAAACAAAACCAGTGTTTCCTAGCAAAAGCCACAAATTTGAAGCTTCAATAGAAACAGGGTTTTTCGTGGTTCTGTTACAATATCAGAGCTATTTTATTCAGTGTATGGTGATTTAATCAAGAATGGTAAAATAATCAAGTAAAAAATCCTATTTCTAATACAAAATCACTGACAAAATATAACTTTAATTTATATACAGTTCACAGAAGCCATACCCTCATCCCTACCAAAATCCAAAACAGATAGCCCTATGAATTTTACTTGGACATAAAAAAGAAATGATGTGTCAAGAAATCATTCAACCCAAATTATTCTAATACACTCCTCTCATGGAATGTGACAAGTCTCAATAAACAAGGGCAGTGTAGCTTGAACTCAAGACCTCCGAGTCATAACTCATAAAAGTTCTTTAATGATATCAACAAACCAAGTAATCCAATAGTTTAAGTTGGTAAATTTAACCCAGGAATGAATCAAAAATTGTTCTAAGAATACAAATTGCTTTACAGTATATCCCACAAGATGGTTTGGGGAAAGTGATAAATAAGTACTTAGGGGCCAAAGAAACTATAAAAGAAAAAGAATTATTTAGAAGTAAACTGACAGGTAAAATACATCATTTTAATTACAATGGCAACAAAAAATTGAAAGTCAAATGAAAATCCAATAAAATCTCTATAAATTAACAGTCAATAAATTAATAACCTTTGTCATACAATACTTTTTTTACAATCCTTACTCGGGTTAATAGGATAAATTGATTAGATAATATTTTTCTAACAAAACCCTCATATAACTGTGTTGCTGATAATATTTTTCTAACAAAACCCCTATATAACTGTGTTGCGTCATTCACATCATATGTTAATAGTTTACTAAAATTAATAAATACATGGATAATTGACTGATATTTTCTAAAACATGAATATAATTTAAGCTTTTTTTTTAAATTAAATTTCGTTAGATATTATCTCTAATTTTTTTATTCAATCTGGAAGTTTTGAAGTTAAATTCTTGAATTACAATAAAAATTATGAAGTATTGTCAGAAACTTTGTGTTTAATTATGCAAAGATTAATTTTAACCTAATTCATTAAATACATTAATTAAATTAGTGCAATTATGATGAAATTTTTTGGCTAATATAATAAATAGTATACATTACATTAAGTTCATGTCCAATTGATTAGATTAGTAAAAAAACAATAAATCAATTGATTAAATACATGTTTGTTGAATTTTATATACAGTATAAGTTAATAAAATATAAGTTCATTGATTAATACCTCTTCAATGATATCAATGCTATAAAGGTTTTGCTGTACTGGTCTTTTCTATCTATATGGCCGCAAGGTTGCACCATAATAGTAGCCTTAGTCACTCATAGTGTAAAGAGGTCACACATTAGAAACATTTTCTATGCGAACTTCCAAAGGAGTATTTTATGTGGATTTTGAAAAAAAAATGAAAATAAATAATTAGAACTTCAATTCAACATCATGGGGAATCGGTTGGAATACCTACTCTAGAGTTTAACTTTGAATTGAATTACATTTATGAATGCAATAAAGTGGACAGGCATAAAAAGATGGAGGCTACAGACTATGGCAAAGATAACAACACGATCATTACATGGCGAAGGAGCCACAGCTAAGTAACACCAAATGGAAACAGCACTCAAGATGGTACTCTAGCACCACTGCTGGTGAGAAAGTAGTCTATATCTACAATGCATTTGTACATATAAGGGAAAGTTGCTAAGAGTTTATCATTGATCTGATTATTGTGACCATCCTTACTGATATTAGAATTAGCCCAAATCCTGTTTTACAGAAAAAAAGAAAAAGGAGATATACATAAATGTTATACTTATGGTAGTAACAACTCATATCTCCTATACTGCTACAAGGCTTACTCAAACACTGATAAAAGGCAGAAACAACTACAGCGTGCATGAAAGGAGAAATTGAGTATATAGAAACCCAACAGGAACATATGAAAGCTTCCACTAATAGCTACACTCAACTGGAAATAAAAATAAATATTTTTAGAAAATATAGGAAGAGTACCTAGAAGGTTGTTGCCAGGATCCATCCTCTGCCAAAACAAAAGGAGTGGTGGAAAGTACAGATTTGATGGAAATATCATCCTCAATCAAGTGTTTTACATCATGTAAGATGGCTGAGAGAGCTTCCTGATTTGAAACAAATTCAGACATACGGTTGAGCACATAAACTTTGTAAAATTCCACCTTCGATGGCTCTTTGATTTCTAAGTACCTTCTCAAAATAACTCCCTCTCTTTCTGATTCAATGCGAACAAAGTCATTACCCAAGAGATCCTCCCTAATGCCATTTGGCTTCAGCCATTTAGTAGGGCTTCTCAAACTAACCAATTTTCTGCTTCCATAAGACTCAAACACAGGAAGGTGCTTTATGATGTCGATATGTTCAGCATCTATCTTTTCTTCGATGAACCACTTGGTCTGAAGAACAAAATTCCGCAGTTCATGCAGCTCCCCTTCAGAGGCACCAGTAAAAACCCCCTCAATGCTGTCTAGCTTACCAGCAATTGCTATGCATGCATTTAATATACCTGCTGCTGTTGGAGATTGCACAAATTTTTCTAGCTGTGGATGTTCTATAGGGAAGTCCTTTCTCAGGAACACACATCCTATTTTAAGCAACAAAGAAGACATGTTCTCACTCCAGCCACCCTCCTTAATTACAAATGAATTTGGAACCAACTGGAAGAGATAATGCTCTCCAACTGGTAATATCGGCCACTTCGAAAATACTGAGAGATCATCACAATACACGTTTAGATAGCTCCAAAGCAATCTTATCCAGTCTAAGCTTGGTTGGCCATGACTACCAGGAAACCAAGTGACCTTTTTGGAAAATTGCCACTCTGCTGGGAGCAATTTCACCAAAAGCTTCTCAAGCAAAGTGCAAGAGATAAAACAAATATTTGACTTCCCACTCTTAGCTACATCACATAGCTTTCCATGAACAACTTCGGGAATTCCCTGGTCCACAAGTTGATGTGGAACTGAATCTTTGAGAAGGTCATATTCTTCCGCCCTAGCAACATAAATTCTTTCACCTGTCCCATGCCTTTCAATTGACGCAAACGAACCATCTGCAAGGGGTATCAATGATAAGCCATATAGACCATCAAGCTGAGTAGGGGCTTCCAAATCAAGTAGGCAATATTCAAGGGCAACAATTATAGCTTTTCTATCCTTAAATCCACGTTTTCGTCGAATCAATATTCTCCGCAACAATTGAGGCGAGACAAAATTCAGCATGGGGCTAGCCTCCATAAATTGCTCAACAAGTGGCTTTGAAATACAGAGAACAGGTAGACCAGCGTCTGATAATGCTTCTACAAGCTCATGAGCCTTATGGAAGGCAAAATCTGGAAAAAGTGCTTGCTTGGCAGTAATCCATTGGCCCCCTCTAGCTTTTGTGTACAAGACTCGAAGACCAAACTCAGCAATACACCTATATAGCTTCCGTACTACTGATGCCCATGGTTCTAATCCAGTGGCTGTTGGCCAATATGAGAAAAACAAATCAGACGGGCCAATCTCCAATGCAATCTTCTCAAGCAACCAACCATAAGCAGGGGCAACTATTTCCTCAAGGATGAAAACATTCCAGTCAGATCGTAACTTACCAGCACCAGCCATGTCGTTCCCAAACCAGATGTCTCTTCGGTTAGAAGAAAGTTCAAAATATGCATTGATGTGTGCTGGGAGGCCGGTATTGATTGGAAGTGGTAAAAAACAGAACGCACGACCCTCAAAACTCTCCATGCTATGAATGGAAACTGTGGAATCTTGGCTCGTGTAAGTGGTAAAAGAGCCATCCAAGTTCAAATTATCACTCAAATTCCCATTACCCTTAGCAGAGTTAATATATGCAGCAACGCATGCCCATGGAATCGATTTATGCAACTTGTTGTCAGCAACATCACGGTTGTAGTTGGCTTGTCCACCACCTAAACATTCAACTGTGATCCAAAAGTGTGAGATATGGGTGGACAAACTTTGCTCAGTCACAACAATCTTCTGACATTTATGGGGCAAATCTCTACCTACGGATTTGCTCAATTTTTTCAGCAATTGATCTTTATCCAGTCCACTAAATCGACTTCCATTGAAAATGTTAAACATGTCATTCAGTGAGCTAGATTCCATTTCTGGCTCGATAATGGAATTTCGTTGAACACGATGTAGAAGCTGCATGTTACTATTGTTACCTTCCTTCACAAAAATGGAAATGCATTTTACATTCCGGAGGAAAAGCAAAGTGTCACAGACCACCCCAGAGAAGGATGTAAACAAAGACAAAACATCTTCACGTGCATATCCTTGTTTCTTAATCTGACTACGCTGAGCAACAGCAGCACTTCTGAGGGGAAAACGAAAAAGCGTACCCTCAAATGGGTGTTGCATGTCACAGCCAAAGTGTAAGAATGGGGAAAACTGATCAGGAAATTGTTCCAAAATTTTCCTACCCACATACTTTATCCGTAAGCCAGGGTGAGAAGGGGAGATGCCAGGCAAATTACATGCATGAGGATCAAACATAACAATATTTTCCCCAGATACGAACATAGGAAGGTCAGTAAAATGATATACACAATTAAATCCAAGCCCGAATCTTCCGATTGCAAAAGGTTTTTCTAGCTTGCTTTCTTGACCAATACGTGAGATTGCATAAAGATCCTGTGGACTGAAGACGGAGTCATTGAAACAATATAAAGCAGCCCCTTGCCAATCTGCCATTTCAGGTGAGAGGACAGAAGAAGTCCCATATTGAGTATTATCTAAAAGAAAAGTCACCTCTGTAGCTCCAGCATCCTCTGCATTTTGAACAAGCTCAAAAAGAATTCCTGGTCCATCTGCATACATCTCAAGTATATGTTTAAGTCTAGTGGTCAAAGCTTCATGCTGCCCAAATGCTTCAGCAGCACCAGAAAGACTCAAATTCATGGAATCAGCACTCTCTGCAAGCAACATTCTACGAAGTGAGCAGACACCAAGCTTTTCAGCAACTTCGTTAGAAATATTCCCATGGACAAACTTCTGAACTGCTTTCTTTGCATTCAAGGCCACACTAGTAGACGCACTAGCAAATAAGCCATCAGGGTCATCTGAGCCAAGTAACCATGGAGCATCATTATAAACTAAATCACTAGAAAGGAAAAGTCTTCCTGAAACATCTGGTAGATAGACCTCGACCTGTCGTTCTTGAAGCGGAGCTTCAGCCAAATGCTGAACAATGAGTATGGCTGCCCTAATTTCCTGAGCATCCAGAGGAGATGAACCTTTTCTAAATGCCATTCGACCCAATATATCAACATAATCAATCGGTTTAAAATATTCTCGAACACCAAGCTCCAAGAATAAGTCTTTAAAAACAGCCAGATCTATGGGTATAACCCGTACATATGGAGCCAAATGCAAAGGACCATTAAGAACAACCTCATCCACTGTAGCAAATCCATCTCCCACCCAAATCCAACGAGACCCCTCAAGAACGGCGTTTACAATGTCCATCTCGTCTGAACCAACAATACTTGCCATAATTGAGTATATTCTTGGCATTGCCAAGGTTAATTCCTGTCGCAATATCTGATCATAGACAATCTCATTGTTTTTACCAAGTTCAAGTAATTGAGCCGCAATGACACTTCCTCCAGGAGGAGATAACCATCCAAGATTATATGATAATGCAGTAGAAACACAGTCCCCATCAAGTATTCGCATGCTAGCAGAAACAAGCCACAAATCTGTTTGTAGTCTTACAAGCTTAGGTGGAGCAACTGTGGAAGACACAGTGGGCCATGGAATAGTCTGAAATGGGGCAGAAACCAGTACCGGGCACCAGCATATCATCCGCATATCATTCCAAAATTTTTCAACATCAGATTTCAAGTTATGAGGCCTAAAAGCAGTTGTAGCACGTGAAAATTTTCTGTTCACAGTTCCTTGATTGTCATTTAACTGGTCTCGTGACCACTTCATTGCATTTACCTCTAAGTAGGAAAGAAGCACTTGACCTCTAGAATGGGCTTTGTATTGATCATCACGCATTAATCTTTCTATTTGCCGAGCACTTTCTATGATAGTCTCTGGAGAAACAGATGTTTTAAGGCCTAACCCAAGCAATATGTCCAAAATGTCCGGTTCTTGGAAAGCACCAAACGGGAAGCTCTCAGAGTCATCTAATAAAGCACATAATTCTTCATTGCGAGGATCATATAGTACTTCAGGACGCTTTACATCACCTCTTAAGGTTGGCACAAATTCCAAGTTTCTCAAACAGCTCCTGAAAGATGTATCTTCGATAGATAATTGCGGCAAATTCTGCAAAACAGAAAGCATAATGCCATTACGAATTTCAGGTTGCATCTCGTTAATATTATTGAACACATGCTCCTTGTAGAAGCGTCCCCTCCCCATTCTCTCAATTCCATAAAATCTCAACAATAAATGTTCTTCATTTGAAGAGCTCAAGACAAATCGACAACCCAGAAGATTTTCAGGAACATCTAAAGGTGGTAAATACTTCTCAGGATTCTCCAGATCAGAAAAATTATTTCCTTGAACAGATCCCCCACTATAAACCTTAAAAATGGGTAGCAGTTTGCAAATTCCTATCTTAGAACCATCAACACAATCCCCCATGTACCATCTTGGATCAAGAAGAAATATTCGAAGTTCGTCCTTCTCTTCAATTTTCAAATTCTCAAACAATGGTTGCATTTTACCACCATTGGATGCCAAGACATCCAAAATTGACTCCAGAACACCTGTGTAATTAGCATCAGAGACATAAAGGGACAAATCTGAATGGTCAACTCCGTACATGGGATCGAGCATTTTGCATCCAATCTTAGAGAGCGTCTCTTGGACGGAAACAGGAAGTTTATGGGCATCGATCAGTTTGGACTGTCTAGAAGGTCTGTACAGATGGCCTGATGTAGAAGGTAAAATAGGCCAATCACCAAATGCAGATAGTTTTTCACAATGACATCGAAGATATTGCCAAAATAGAACAAACCATGAGAAAGTTGGATGATTATGACAAGAATCTGGGTTATACGAAACCTTGGTTTTATGTCTCCAGTCAGTGGGAACAAATCTATGAAATAACTTAATGAAGTACTCAATACTAAACACCATAATATTTGCTCTTGATGATTCTGCGACAGCAGAAAGTCTCTCTAGTATATTAATGGGGATATCACGATCAACTATCCTATTAGATATTTGATCAAGCAGCATGTACTCTAAGTCATTGCAAATGAAATACGAAACCCCCTTTGAGGCTTCAGATAATGAACCAAAATCACCGTTTGCAAGAGGAAGCAAAGGCAGGTTGTTTAAATATGCACCAACATCAGAATCAATCAAGTCTTCAAGACAGTATTCCAATAACACCAGCTTGTAAGATTTACTCAATGTCATAACAGATTTGCAGTCCCTAAGAAAGTGACGTACTGTATCAGGAGTTACCACTCTCTTCTGAAAACCTGAAGCATATTTCAAAAACATATTAAGCAAGCTATTGGGCAAGTGAACAATAGGCATCCCTAGCTGCAGTAAGGCCTCACTAAGTTCCTTGCTTCTGTTGAACTCCTCATCATGAAGGAAGGCCTGGACTGGTGCCACCCATTTACCTCCCTCAAGCTCTGAATGCAATACAGGTGCATCACAAACATTTTTGTATATATTCTCCACTAAAATGCTCCATGGATCTTCAAAAGATCCACTTGGGAATAAAGTGTAATAAGAATCTGTTGCTCCTACCAACCCTTGCAAACCAAGAAGCAAATATCTGAAGTTGGAAGCAACAACATCTTCCAAAAGAAGCCTATTCCAGATAGAACGAATTTTACCACTCCTGTCCATGTCAGCTCCATACCAAATACCTCGACGATTGGATGAAACCTCAAAGTATCCATTAATTTGCACATTCAATCCAGTTCTTACAGGTAAAGGAAGAAAGCAAAATGCTTGCCCAAGCTTCAGATCATCATTCTGCTGACAATACGTTGGAACAGACACCGGATTTATTTATCTAAAGCAGACAAGGAAGAAACTAAACAAACAGATAAACAAAGTATAAGCCTTCATCTCAACCTGGATATAGGCACATCAAACAACATGGATGTCTATTAGAATGTAAAAACCAATTTGAATTTGGAAAGATAAATTTCCTGAGAACTGATTCAATTATAAAATGTCAGTGTCGCAAATCAGTAAGATATTCATTTTAGTTAACCGTTAAAAGTTGAGTCTAACACAATATAATGTTGAAATGAGTTAAAAGATAATTTGATTAAAAAAAATGTGACCACAACAAATCATATTGATTAAAAAAAATGTGACAACAACAAATCGTACTCTTACAAAAAAAAAACCTTCACAAGAACATACAATGCAGAATTACAAACTAAGAAATTGAGAAAGTAAAATATGATCCGGTCAATTAAAATTTAAAATGCAAAACTGTAAAGTGCAAAACTAACTTAAGAAACAGAAAGTTGGAAAGTTTTCATCTTATGTTATTTTCGCACAAGAGCAGGGCAACATTCTCTATACAATAACACAGGAGTATTTTGCTAGGTTTTGGTTGTGCAGAACAGTAATAGGTAATAAATTTCTTTTTGTGGTTTAACCCTATAATCAGGACTCCATAATTGGACTTGGCCTGTTTGGGCAAATGACCAATAGTAAAAGCAACACAATTCATAAATTTGAGTCAGATTGAATGATTGCTTTCACAAATTTCAGATCCAGATATTTACTGACTTTCCTATGAAGAAACTGGCATCAGTATATAATGACACTGTATCATCTACTGCCTAAAATATTAATGCTCCCAGTCATTATTCCACACAACGTGAGATCCTCCTAATGTCATCATGCTAGTCCTTCCAAACTTGTTCATGTATTGTAGAAGATGAAGTGAGACCACCTAATTTCAACTGGATCCTTTACTCAACCAATAGTTAAAACAAAAACCCAAAATCAAGAACCATAAGAAATTTGGGGGAAAATATAATGCATACCAAAACCACACAATGTCATGAAGGCTTACCAACATTGGACTTAACAAAGCAGTGATCCAGTATCATAAAACCAAGAAAATCAAACCTTTCAGGTATGAAAAAGCCAAGTGAAATGCAACAATACTTTATTGTGGTAAAGAAGCATGGTGGTTTGCAGCTAACCAAATGATAAAGAAGTGTAGTGGTTTGCAGCTAACCAAATTTCGATTTTATTGAAATTTTGTTGCAGTATGGGGCAGTTTAAAAACTATACGATAGTACAGTTGTTAATTTGATATCAGCATCAACAAGTGACACACCAAACAAGAAAAAAGTTACGAGATCAATTTCATTACTTATTATACAAATATGAATTCAGTAAAGACGACAAACGTTCAAGTGTATGAAAAATAATAGTAAGCAAGCAATCAACTTACATCGGAAAGACAAGCTGCTACAGATGCCCAAGGCAGTAGGTGAATATCATACTCTTTACAAGCAGTTGCAGCAAAGGAAGCAATTCTACTGCTTGATGGAGCCATACTTTGCACTATATAAAATCTATCAATTTGCCTCTCAATGTTACTCTCAACAACCGATGATTCTCTCACAAACTCCACCAAGTAAGCATCAGTCTCACTCTCCCGAGTATCCAAGTTCATCGTTCTTCCCGACATTCTCAAAAGCGCCTGTCTGTGCCAAACAACATCTTCATTCAAGGAATTAACACCGCAAGAGTAAAGCTTCCTCGGCTCGAGCCCACCCGCATCCCACACATACATTTCTATAGAGACCACGCTTTTGAGAAACAGAAGAGATAGAACTCCTTCTTGGTACAACTGACCAAGCATTGCCAAAATGTCGTCGTCTGAGTAGGCCTGTCTTGAAAGCTTGCTCGTAGCTGCCTGAGTTGCGTTTCTCAGAGGAAAACGGAACAGAGTTCCGGCGAACGGAGTCCTCATATCACAACCAAACGCGACGTAAGGAGAGAACTGGTCCTCGTAGAACGAGATTGCTGACGTGGAAACGTAATCGATTCTCTTGCCAGGATTCGACGACGAGACATTAGGAAGATGGCTGCCTTGTGGATCAAAGAGTACTACGTAGTTACCGCTCACGAACGAAGGCAAATCGGTTAAATGGTAAACCGAATTGAAACCGATGCCGAACCTGCCGGTCTTCAACGCCTGGCCGTGTTTGGCACTGCCGCCTATTCGAGAAATGCTAACGAAATCCTCCTCCGTAAAGACGGCGTCATTGAAAGCCAAGAGAGAGGACCCTTGCCACTGAGCTAGTGAAGGAGACAAGAGAGAGTTAGAATCGTGGAGGCGACAGTCTAGGCAGAGCCTGACAACGGTGGCGCCGGCGTCGTCGGCATTCTGGATGAGTTCCTTGAGGACCGTCGTGCCTTCGGGATAATTCAGGAGAACTTCCCTGATCCGCCGTGTTAGGTCAACTTTTTGACCGAAGTCTTCGAGGAGGATAGACTCCGGCGACGGCGAAGCCATGGTCGACGAGTGTGGGATAGATTACAAATTATACCATCAAATCAGAGAATTCGGCTTTGGAATTTTAACATTAAATCAATTACAAAAGAATCTGCGAGGTGCAGGCGCAGAAAAGTCGGCCCATTATATACAAAGATAAAAAGGTTCCGAGAAATATTCATCCCATCTAGATACCTACAGGATATGTATAAAATACCGATACGGAACTACTATTTTTAATTAAACAATACATGTTATAATAGGATACTAAATTTATAATTCCCTTATTATTATTATTATGTAAAAATATTTTTATTATTATTATGCAAAAATAATTTTTATTATTATTATTATAAAAAATAATT
>JANIHY010000158.1:31119-44980 GCA_027479065.1 Erythroxylum brevipes
TCATTACTTTGATTTCTTAAAGTTTGCAAAATATTCAATATTTAAATTAAATTCTAAATTAATAATTTAATTTTTTGCTAAGTATGTCACGTAACAAAATAGAACTCATGTATTAAACTTGAACTTATTTCTTAATTTTGCCCAGTTTTTAAAAAAATCTAATTTAGCTTAATTCAACTGTAACAAACACTCATTATTCAAAATTGTTTTCACGAATAATAATTTTTAATAGTTTAAACTTTTTAATTTTGCTCAATTTTAATAAAATATAATTTAACTTTATAACAAACTCTAATTATTCAAAAAAAAATAAATTAATATCACATATGAATAAAACCTTAAAACCTCTTTTTGGTCCATTGAAGTCGTTTATCAAATCTGCACTTTTTGCCTTTTTTCTGTTTAGCTAACACATACTTGTATTATAACTAATCCCTGTCTTTAAAGGGTGATCAGTCACATCCTATCAAGCCAAGCCAAGCCAATGAAAGGAAGACTGGAGGTGTAACACTATTTAATATGGAAAGTAATTGATAGTAACAGATCATTAGTTGCTTCATATTAAAGAAATTCCCCAACACAAAAATAATCTGGTGATACAAACGAATCCTTATAAAGTGATACATATTACCAGAAACAATAATACTACTCCACTATTCCTTCTTGCTTTCACTCATCATCATCTTTAAAAGTTGTCTTCTTACCTGCATTGCATTGGGGCAAATATGAATGAATGAATACCGAAATCAAAGCAAGCCAACAAAACATTTAATAACAGAGTTCACTGGCACAATCTTCGTCAGAACACCAACTGAAGATGCTAATCATAACCTGATTCAGCTATTGTTTAGAAATATAAAATGCATTTTTATATCAAAACCACCTGATACAAACATAATGAAGGATCTACCCCACATCTTTCTCCATTAAATGTGTCAAAACTAGAAGTGGAAATAAATTTGCCTTAGCAGCTGGTGATTAACATAGAAAAATGTAGAGTTACCTGTCGCAGCTGCAGTGAAACTAGGTTTATTAGGTGTTCCACGTCCTCTTCCACCACCACCTCTACCTCCACGACCTCTACCGCCAAATCCGCCATCTCTACCGCCAAATCTGCCGCCGCCATCTCTACCACCAAATCTGCCACCGCCATCTCTACCGCCTCTCCTTCCACCGCTATCTCGGCCTCCACCTCGACCACTGCTCCAACCATCACGGTTATCATTCCTTGGTCTTGCCTCTTCCACAGTTAGATACCGATCTCCAAGTTGACTACCAGCAAGCTCTAAAGCTTTGTTTAAACCATCACCATCATTGAATGCAATATAAGCCATGCTGTAAAACATGATAAATCAGTATCAAGAAAGCAGAGCATAAAATTTAATTCCACACAACAGGATAATTACGAGTGAGTGAAGGAAACCTTCTCTTTTCTTCACTAAGGTGCATTCTCATCACTAAATTCATACACCTGGTGTATTTAATGTCTTGTGCCAAGATATGACACATGGTGCAACATGTAATGCAAGTATGCAATGTACTAAAAACTAAAAAGTAAGAATAAAGTCTTATCAAAGCTATCCCAGCATGCACTATATTCACCAAAATCTTTATCTACATGTTAACTTGGAAGTGTTTAATCATCTTCAACCCCAGTTATAAATCATATGTCCATGATAAAAAAAAACAGAATGGAACGCATTTCCATTTTCTTTTTTGTTAAAGAAACGCAAACAAGAAAACATATACACTAACCCTTTAATGCCACCAGACTCGTAATCCGTTGGGATAGATATTCTCGTGATATCTCCGCAGCTTCCAAAATGCTCCTGGAGGGAGCTCCTAATCTGCAACAAGTGTTTCAAAATTTATTGAGTAAAGCTTCTAAACTTGAAAATCAAGGAAAAAGTAAAACGATATGAAATAAACAATCACCTCATCCTCCCCAAGAGATCTATCAAAGCCCCTAACATAAATTTCTTTAGACTGACTCCTCTCACCTTTCCTAAAAGAGTTGTCTTTCCTGCAAACAAAGAATCTATCAGGAACAACTTAAAAATACACTAGGATATCCCACAAGGGCTTGTAAAAAGCAATACCCGCTATATGGAGTATATGAACCTCTATCACCCCGTTCACGAGCCATATCTAATTTCAGTTCCCGGCCAATCAATCTTTGACCATTCAATTCAAGAGCCTGGGAAACACAAAAATAAACAATCAATTTATTAATGAACATAAGTCTCAGATGCATATTTGCACACTACACCAAAACAAATGTAACACTAGCAAATTCATAATATAAGTGATCATATTTGCAATATTTGCAAAAGTCTAGTATACTTATAGAGGAGGTCTACATAGATATAAGGTATAAAAGTGAAACAATGGGACACTTTCAAACCCACGCATAAAATACTAACATGCACTAACATATACCAGAAAGAGCAAGAAAGAAAAGAAACCCTCACTTTCTGTGCTGCTGCACTTGTGGCAAACTCAACATGTCCAAAACCTCTGAATCTCTGCTCAGCATCCAGTGCAAGACGAACATCAACAACTTCCCCAACATCTTGGAAGAAACTTTCCCTGATGGCATAAAAACGTGAGATTTCCTTACAAATGTTTGTATTCACAGGTGGCTCAAGGAACATACACATCAGCTCGTTCAACTTGATATGGTAAGTTGCTAACGAATAGAGTCTTTGGCCCATCATCAGAAGAAACAGGGGTTTTGGACTGCCAAAGTATAACAAAAGAGCTTTAGAAAAAGTACTTCAGAATAAATTAAAAACTAGGAGGGGAAAAAATATAGCCTTACAGGTTTTCTCATCAAATCACTATAATTGGTAGTGGTTCTTGGTGTTTCAGTATCAACCATTTCCACATCAGCATCCTGCTTCAAAAAGTAACTTCTGTTAATTAATGAGCAGCACAAAAAAGACCAGATGCTTAAATGTGCCAAGATTAGTTCCATAGGATCCCATATTGAATCCACAAGACTCATATAAATATCAGAAAAACAAAAACAACAGAATAGTTAAACAAAAGCTCAACACCCACTCAAGATTATACAAGGATCAATCAACCATCTGGGAACCTTGTTGATTGATAATGTCATTGCCAATTCCCCGATGACAATATCAACTTTTTAATTTAAGTAAATACGTCTTACAAAAGTCATATGAGCTTTTAGTGTATTAATTACACTGCATAATATTAATATAACTTGTGATCCAGAAAAAGATAGTTCAATGCAAAAATATTTCAAAAACCAATCAATAAGTAAAACAATTGATTATTACTTTTTTCTTTGGAGTCTGAGCAGATTTTTCATCCTCGCTATCTTCCTCCTCACTGGAAGTATCATCAGAGCTCTCCTCACTACTACTTTCCTTTTTGTCAGTTACCTTCACCTGAGGAAAATTTATGTGAATTGCAGGTCATACATGTAATTAAAATAACATTATAAGAAAAAAAACTAACAAATTTTTACCTTCTTATTTTTAGGTTGCTCATCTTCAGAACTCTCCTCCTCACTATCATCTTCATCACTATCCTTCATTTTCTGTAACAGACAAAGGAATTGAAACCCACATGAGCCAAAAGCAGACAACTATGTTTCATCATTTTCATCCTCAAGCAATTGCCAACTACAAGTAAAACAACGCAAAAGAGCCAAAAAAAAAAAAAAAACGAAATACTGGTTTTCAGGCTTGAACCTAATCATTATTGTTCAATGCCCAAAATACATCTAGATTACTTCCAGCAGATAGCATCATAAATGAAATGTACAGGTCAACAAAAACCAAAGCACATACAAATGAAAAAGTAAAACAGAGGGAAAAATGTCTAACCTTATTTGAGTCCTTTGTTTGAGCAGATGATACTCTTTTCAAACCAGTAGTTGTAACAGTCTGCAACATTAAAAGAAAAGTGACAAGAAGTTAATAATTAAAAGATAGCACATCGTGAGTCCAACGTACAAACTACAACGGCTATAAAAGACCCTAAACGTTATTAACAAAACTCAGTACACATCCACTATGTGAATCAAAAAACTTAGTACTACAGCTAGATAAACTAGAGCGACAGTCTCACATCATCATCATCATTGGACTCATCTGAGTCACTTTCTGTACTATCAAACTCATCTGAGTCACTTTCTGTACTATCATCCTTGTTGCTCTTCTTCAATGATTGAACTTTAGCAGCAGCAACTGCAGCAACTTTGGTTGCAGCCTGAAACAAGAACTGTGATTAAAATACAGTCTCCTATGCAAACCGAAAAGGTCTGCATTCAATAAGTAATTTAATAATTTTCCAGTTTAAATAAAAATGAAACAAATAATTGAATGAACAGATAAAGACAGTCACCTCATCTTCATCTGAGGATTCATCAGAATCACTTTCATCAGAGCTGTCGCTTAGTTCAGTTTTATTTTTGGCATTAGTTTCAACTGTCTTACCAATAGGAGCCTTGGAAGGTACAACCTAGACAAAAGGATTAAAACAATTCGAATTCAGCAACCTCGTAGACCTAGCAAATCAACTATGGAACATTATCACCAAGCTTGGATATGAGTCAAATACTCAAATTCATTGACTAAATTTCAGTAATAAATGACGTTGCACCTTTTCTTCCTCAGAGGATTCATCAGAGCTATTACTTGAAACAGCTTTATTTTTTGGAGCCACAGCAGGAACCTTCTTAACAACTTTTGCAGAGACACCCTTCAAAAAATAAATATAGGAAACAGGTAATGTGATCATTCATGGGAAAGGCTACAATGAACTAATTTGAACTAATTGACGGATAAACAAATTACAAACAAGAGTTTGGCCAGGAAACTAGAATTGGGAGTTGGCATTACAGTCCGCTCCAACACCACAAATTGTGGTTGTTATGGACCACAAATTGTGGCAGAGGCTCTAATTGTGCCCACATTGCCAACAATGACCCCAATAACCCACATCTGCTATGCAATCTGTAATTTAAACCTTGATGAGATTAGAGAAAGAATATAAAACCTCATCTTCGCTCGATGATTCCTCAGAATCACTATCTTCAGTGCTATCACTTGACTCAACCTTTTTCTTTGTTGCCTGACCAGGAACAACCTTGGGCGCAGATACCTTTGCAGGAGTTTCCTACACAAAGATCCGTTGAAGATTCAGCATAATACATTGGAAAAGTATCAACTTCAAGACCAAAAGGAAAAGCTTGTAGAAAAATGGCAAATCATTTCCACTTATTTGAAATATGATTAAGGCAGGTAAGCATCGTCTAAAGATATATCCATCCTTTTCAGCTATATCTTAGCATAAATACAAGGCTGAGTTACAAGAATTCAATATCATATATGCCATTCCTGTACTCACATCTTCCGAATCTGTATCTGAGCTTTCATATTCTGAACTATCACTTGACTTGTTACCACTTTTAGCAGCAGAAACCACAGAGTTACTCTGTTTAGATGTTACTTTGGTAGCTTTTTGCTGCACATAACCTCAAAGAATTAGCTCAAAATCTCAAAATTAGAAAACGCTTGCTTATTAATCTTATATAGTAATAAAAAAAATATACAGCAAAGATAAAACTCACAGCTTCCTCATCTGAAGAACTGTCTGAGTCGTCACTTGACTCCACTTTCTTCTTTAGTTGGCCATTCTTAGCTACTGGAAATTTTTTGTTCTTAGGATCCTACAACAAAAAAAAAGTCAGAATGCAGCTCATAACTCTTTCAATTTCAACTTCATGAGAAAAGCCAATAAGCATTACAAAGAACACACAATTGTCTTATGGAAATAATCACCTCCTCTTCATCAGATTCATCATCTGAAGAATCTGAACTACTGCTATCAACCTTGCTTTTCTTAGTAGGAGTGGCAACTGAACCATTTTTAGCTGCCACTTGCTTTTTCTTCAAAGGAACAGAAGTTTTGGCAGAGGGCTCCTGCATACACTTAAACCACATTAATAATAAGATTAGAATCTGGGTAAAGAAAATGTAAATGCCAACTACTCACATCATCTGAGGATGACTCCTCACTACTGCTTTCTTTAACAGGTGGTTTTGCCTTCTTTGCTCCCTTCTTTGGGACAACTTTTACCTAATCATTGCGTTAACTGTTAATCAGTAAATGGATATAGGCATATACACAACAAAAATTCATCATTCATAGAAATCTAAACAAAGTTATAATGTCAGCATGTGATACTGTGGACATGTAAGGAAGAACCATAATAAATGACAAACAACAGCAAGTATAAGGAAATTACCTCCAGTTCCTCTTCAGAGTCATCAGAACTACTAGACACCTCTTTTTTCTTTTTCTGGGTTTTCACTTGAATTTTCTCCTTCTGAATGACTTGTTTTACTACTTCACAAGTCTTCTGCTTCTTGGCATTTACAATTTTCTCTGCGGATTCTTCAGGCTCTCTCTTGCCTACATCAACTCCAGTCATAAGATAATTGAGAAAGGATAAAAATCTTAACTCAATCACAATCTCATTTCAAATGTTTTTGAAACAAGTTGAATTGCAGAAATTATTCAAGTCCATCTACTAGTGAAAAACCAGACAAGACAGAAAAACTTGGCAATTGGTAACATTCATTAAACAAAGAGAAATGTTCTTACTTCCTATGCAGGTTTAAGATTATAAGGAAACAGATCCTTAATTATGACAGGCATTTCTCTTTAAAATGCAAGTAAAAGAAGTCCATTTGTGCATATTCTGAAGCAAACTAGGTCGCGAACTCACTCAACAGATGGACACGGATGCTTAAAAGAGACAGATCAACAACCACGAAAACTAACATATATCTAAAAGAAAACATCCCTCCCCCTCCGCCTCCTATTCCTACTCCTTTTCCTCCATTTTTGTTAATTTGAACAGGAATACACATAGAGCAGAAGTATAATCCCACCGCGAAAAACGCCAGACAACATATCCTCAAATCCAAGAGAACCAACCACAGCAAGAGATGACACTCAAAAAAAAATATTAATGACACTAATAAAAAAACATATTACACTCCAATAGTTAAACCTTTCTTTGCAGGCTTCGGCGTAGGGGTAACAGCAGGAGCTGCATCAACCTATAAGACCACAAAAGAATCAAACATAAGTCCATAAAAACATTAAATAAAAGAAAGACCTCAAGCTTCATTAGCAAGCAAATAAACTCGACCATAAATAAAGATTAATTAAAAAAGAAAAGAGTATTACTTTGGTTACAGATTTCTTGCTAGCCTTGCCCATGGAACCAGATTAACGATCTTTTTCACTAGAAATTCGAGTGAAACTGAAGAAGAGAGAGAGACCTCTAAAACCCTAGTGACCAAGATTTTTGTAGGGTTTAGAGAGTTAGTAGAGATGCAAACTGCGACGCGAAGCTGCTGGCTTCTTATATTGCGTCATGCGGGGTTTTTGGTTAGGGTTTTTCCGTGTTTTTAGGTCATGAAGTGCAATCGAACTACTTCCTTGAGGATACGACTTCTGTCTTGTGTCGTTTTGGATGTGTTCCACCGAAATAGAAAAAATCTATTTAAAATGAAATAAAATTAAAGCACATTTGTGAGATAATAACATAAGAGTTGTTATTTTTATTAAGCAGATTGTTCCGTATAATAAAATATTTCAGAAATTTTAAAATATTAAATACATAAACTAAGTGTTCTTTTATATTACTTAACAACAAATTCTTTTTATATCACGTTTAATGAATTTGAAAATTCTCATGTTAATTGAAATGAATATAATTAAATATCTTAATAAAACATGATAGTTTATAATTTAATATAAAATATATAATTTATAATTTAATATAGTTTCAGAAAATGTTAAAAGTATAAAGAGATTTTGGTTATTAAAATTAATGAATAACAAAATATTACAAATTAAAACATCAAATGTAAGACTTATAAAGGTCAAAAGTACAATTTAAACCATAACGTTTTCATCATAATTAAGGCCAAAAGTGTAAGTTGAACATCAACATTTACAACATAATACAAATTGAATGATAATGTTTTGAAGCGTTCAAATTAAATCTTAATATTTTCAAGACATTTAGAACAGAACCTAAATGGACGAAAAATTTGATGGGATAAGCTCTTTGTCAATTAAATGTTATATCAATATTGATATAACGTTGTTTAATATTTTCTATATAAAAATTAAGTTTTACTATTACATAATTAATTTTTTAAATTAATTAGAAAGTGGATTCGACAACCACGTGACAGCGAGACTCACTATTTATACATTTTTGACAAGCAAGACCTACAATTATGCATTTTAGATGATATGTATCAATTGTCATGTGATAGTGAAATCTACTTTTTATTTAAAAGTAAGAAAATATAATGTCATGTCAGCATTGACGTGGCGTTTAACTAATGGGGAGTTAATCGCGTTAAATTTTTCATCTACTTAGAGTTTTTTTTTAATAGACTTAGAGTTTATTTTAAATGCTTTGAAAACATTGATTCTTAATTTAAATGCTTTGAAACATCATGATCAGTTATATATTTTGTTGTAAATTTTGAGATTTAAAATACATTTTTAGCCAATTTAAAGTTGATTTGGAGTTAAAATTTAATTTTAATTTAAATTGTTAATTTCGTACTAAATTAAATTAGATCAAACTAAATTACTATTGCCAAACTTAGTGCAAAGTAGACAGGTTGTTTAATAAATTAGTAATTTAAAATTATATATTAAATTGAATTTAAGTGATTGTAGGCTGAATTAGGAAATAATAAACATTATCAATTCTTTAATTCAATACCTAGAATTTGAGATAAATATTTATGACATTTAAACTAATAGAGAATGAATTCTTTCATATATGTATTATGTATTATAATAAAGGAGACATGCCTGTTTATACACAAAGGTATTAGACTAATTAGGAAAAAATTTCAATAAAATTAATGTCGTTAATACCTAAATGCATGATACTAGTTTATTAGAGAATATTTAAATTGATTAAAATATATATTGTCATATTATCACTCCCTTTAAAATTCAAGGCACTAAAAAAGTAGATAGTTTGAATTTAGAAACAAGATCGCAAAATCGAGAAACATAGTATAAAAAAGGACTCAAATTTAAGGATTGAAGGACCATATTTACCTTAAGGTGTTCTAACTCTGTACTACTTAATCTAATCCACACATTTACGTGGATCTTAGATTTAAGGAAACGTGATAGAAATCAAATATGAGCTACACTAACACCATATTTAGAACCCTATCAACAATGTCACACAAGTACTAGCAGAAAATTGATTAGTAGGTTTACTACTTCCTCATTGGGTCACTTTGCAGTTTAATTGCACAGTTTGCACTAGAATACCACACAACTTGTGATCTCTAGGCAAGACTGTTAGCCTCTCAACGATCTCTCCTTTGCCGTAAGCTTCACATTCTGAAGAAAGGGTCCAACACTATTATGGACTTTCTCTCCGTTGCTTCCATAACTATAAACAAACTCGTCGTAATTAGAGATACTATCTTAGATGAAGACCTTGTCATTTTGACCTTAAGCAGGTTACTTGAAGAATGTGAGTCATTAATCATCGCTATAGAGAACCACAACACAAACTCAAAGCAAAACTCCTGCTCTATTAACAACGACTACTCTTCTTCAACACGCCACCTTCGTCAGAGTCAACTTTCACTACCCTCTCCAGCAACAGTCGCTCCTTGTGTGGCTCAAATGGCAGACAGAGGTGGCGATAGAATTAGACGAGGACAATACTCCTCTTCAAGTCCTAACTATTTTGGACATTGCACTTAATGGGCTGATACCTTTAAAGGGCAACGTAATTCCTCTGGATCTGTGCAATCTAATGAAGCCAAACCCACTTCACGTATCAAATGTAAGAGCCTAAAATATATCCTAATTGAAATAATATATATTTATAAAAGTACATGTGTGATAGGAGTTAGAATTTTATTATGATTAGAATATAAAAAACTAATAAGGGGCATATGAAAATTGCCTTCTGGAATTGAGTTTGGGTTAGAGTGAATCAAAAATAATGCCTACAAGCTCGATTTACCAAGTCATTATGACGATATTAGTACTACTTTTAATGTTATTGAGTTATCTTTATTTGGTGTTGGTTATTTAAAGATGAATCCTTTCAAAGAGGAAAGAAATGATGGAGATCATGTTGCCATACAAGGCATTAAAGGTTGTGAAAGATATTTAGTTAGTTGTCTTTTAGTCAGTTATTTTTAGTTTTAGTCAATTATTTTAGTTACTTGTTAGTAGTTGTATACTCTGTACAGATACGGTTTAGTGGACTTGTATATATACTTTCCAGATACAACATAAGCTGAATAAGAAAAGATTATATTCAGTCATTTTACTTCTTAGCTTTTGTATAGTTCCTAAAATTGTTCATGGTATCAAAGCCAAAATAGGGTTCTCGATTCCGACGATACACAAAGGGGGTTTCTGGCTTCCGAGCGACAATCGGTAGCGATTTCTTGTTTTTGATACGAGGAAGGTGACGATTTCTTGTTTCCCACGAAGGCAAAGGTGATTCTGAAGCATTTCAGTTTTTCCATGGCTGATTGGACTGAAACTCGCTCTCGGCATGGTGTGTGTGTAGATGATGATCCGTTTATGTTACAGCCGTCTGATCATCCAGGGATGGCGTTGGTGTTAACTCCATTGACTGGATTGAACTATTTCAGCTGGAGTACAGCCGTTCGAACTGCGCTTGAAGCGAAAGATAAACTTTGCTTTGTTGATGGTAGTCTGGAACCGCCTACAGATGCGACTCGGTACAAGAGGTGGAAGAAAGTAGACTCGATGATTAAGTCTTGGCTTCGTAATTCCATTTCTAAGGATTTGGGTGACAGTTTTGTTTACTCACCTAGCGCCAAGCATCTGTGGGAGGTGTTGGAGAAAAGGTTTGGAGTTAGTAATACTCCTCAAATGTACCAAGTTCAGCGGAAGATGTTATCTACTGAGCAAGGTAATCATTCGGTTACTCAGTATTTTAGTAAACTTAATCAGTGCTGGGATGAGTTTGATAGGCTTATGCCTTTACCTGGGTGTGGTTATACTGGTTGCTCTTGTTGTGCAAGAATGACTGCGAAGCTTAAGGAGAGGGCGGATGCATCCAAATTGCTCCAATTTCTAATGGGCTTGAACAAGTCTTTTGATAATGTTCGAAGCCAAATTTTGAATCTGGATCCAGCACTAGATATTGATCGTGCTTATAGTATGGTTTTAAGGGTGGAAAGTCAACGAGCAGTAAATATGAATTTTTCTACTGAGAATCTGGATATAGCTTTATTTGCTAAAGCTTCTGGATTTAACAAAGGGGATGATAAAGCTAGTAACAGAAAGAAGGAGTATGGAAAAAAATCTGATAAGCAATGTGATCATTGCCACAGTATGGGACACACCAGGGAAACTTGTTTTAAGCTTCATGGATATCCTGACTGGTATGATGAATTGGAGAAGAAGAAGGGCTCTGGTTTTAAGAAAGCAAATGCCAATATGGTTACTGAAATGGCTGAGACACCTTTTGATACATCATCTTCTTCTGAAGGTAAAGAACTTGGACAGTTGATGTTGCAAATGCAGATTATGCAGCAGAAGTTGGCTAAACTTGTCAGTGGGAAGATACCGACAACTGGAAGTGCAAGAAAGGAGTTCTCAAACTTTATTTTTGTAGGTAATGCTGGTTATACAAGTACATCATTACATGCATTGAGCATTTCTGGTGGAAATATGTGGATCATTGATACAGGGGCGTCTAATCACATGTGTTGTGATGATAAGATCATGAAACACCGTAGACCTCTTAAACATTGCGTGTCAGTGCAGTTGCCTGATTCTAGTACTCAGATAGCTACTCATACTAGTCATGTTGAATTACATCCCAACCTCATTCTTAACCATGTGTTATACCTTCCTACATTTAAGTTCAATCTATTATCAGTACAGAGACTTGCTGATAGTGCTGATGCTTATTTCACTTTCTTTCCTTCCCATTGTCTCATACAGGACTTGAAGAGTAATAAACTCATTGCTTTGGGAGCTGTAATGGGAACATTGTATTTTCTTACAACCAAGTCTTTTGATTCTACTGTAATCTGTAGCTATCTGAAACTTTGTGAAAATCATAGACGCATAAGTAGAGTTGACAGTACATTGTTGTACGTCTAGCCTTGTCTTCTCTAATTCTTGTACTACTTCTACTTCAATAAATAATAATGTTGTACTTTGGTATTCACGACTTGGGCATGCTTCTTTGAAGGTGATACAACTTATTGGTTGTCTTAATATTAAAGATTTGACAGATCCGTGTAATGTCTGTCATTTAGCCAAACAACATCGTCTACCTTTCTCAGTGGCTGAAGGGAGTGCCACTCATGTATTGGAGCTTCTATATGTTAATCTCTGGGGTCCATACAAACAAGCAAGTTTTACTTCTTGTCAATATATTCTGACTATTGTTGATGATTTTAGTAGGGCGACTTGGACTATTCTGTTGAAGTACAAGTCTCAAGTGCCTGATGCCCTGCTCGGTTTTATCATTATGGTTGAGAATCAGTTTGCTCATAAAGTAAAGAAGGTGCGGTCCGATAATGGCACAGAGTTTGTCAACCACAATTGCCAAACTTTCTTTGCTGAAAAAGGAATTCTTCATCAGAGAACTTGTTCCTATACTCCTCAGCAGAATGGGGTGGTGGAGCGAAAGCATAAGCATTTGCTGCAGGTTGCTAGAGCCATACTGTTTCAGGCACATATGCCTAAGCGTTTTTGGGGGGAAGCTATCTTGACTGCTGCTCATATTATTAATCGTCTACCCTCTTCTGTTCTTGATTGGAAGTCTCCTTTTGAGGTATTGTTTCACAAATCACCAGATTATGGAAGGTTGAAGGTCTTTGGTTGTCTTTGCTATGCTACGAATACTACTCCTAGGAAGGGTAAATTTGAGGCTCGGGCACAAAGATGCATTATGATGGGTTATGCTTCTGGTCAAAAGGCAAATAGAGTTTATGATTTGGATACTCATGAGATGTTTAGTTCACAGGATGTGATTTTCTATAAGAAGATATTTCCTTTTGTTGATTCTGATAAGCATAACAATCATCTTTCCACTGTTTCAGCTTTGGATATATGTTTACCCACTCCTTCTTCTGTAGAGTTAAATGTTTCTTCGTCTGCTGATTCTATTGATCATGTTGTAGTTGGTGAAAATAGTACTATTCCTGCAGCAGTGTCCAATGATATATCTGGTAGGATTGAAGACATGGTCGATGATGTGCCTTTGTCCACTAATGTAGTTGATGGGCATGAAATGATTGGAGATCTGGCAGCAGATGAACATACTGATTTTGAGCCTGCTCAACAACTCCGTATGAGTACAAGGCAGAGACGATCACCAATTTGGATGAAGGATTATGTTAGTTGCAGCATTTCTGAAGATGTTTTTGCATGTGCTCCAAGCTATGCAGCTTTTATGGCCAATATTAGCAAGAGTGTGGAACCGCAGACTTACAGCCAGGCAGTACAGCACACAGAATGGGTGGATGCTATGAATAAGGAATTGTTAGCTCTTGACCAAAACCAGACTTGGGAGATAACTACTCTTCCACCTGGCAAGAAAGCTATCGATTCCAAGTGGGTGTACAAGGTCAAATATAATTCTGATGGGACTGTGGAACGATATAAAGCTCGGTTGGTGGCAAAGGGGTATAATCAGACAGCTGGGGTTGATTTCTTTGATAGCTTTTCCCCGATTGCTAAATTAGTCACGGTGAGAACATTTCTGGCCTTAGCTACCAAACAAAACTGGTTTGTCCATCAATTAGATATT
>JANIHY010000158.1:59779-74050 GCA_027479065.1 Erythroxylum brevipes
ATTTCTTATTATTATTAATATTATTTTTTATTAATTTTATTATATGGAATTTATTATTATTATTATTATCATGAGAAGGATAAAGTTGTCTTCAATTGGAATAACTATTCTTGAAAAAGTTAAAGATAGGTAGATATTGATTTTGTGTCTTCTTCAAAATTTAAGAATAAATTTTCCTGATGTTATTCTAGGTTTAGTTTCTAACCAAATATAGGTTTAGTACTATATTAGGAATAGAATAACTATTCCTTTAAAACAAACGGTTCGTTAAACTTTATAAATTAAGAGATAATTGGGACTTATTACGAAGTGTTTCATTTATTCATATATTGATTTGTTTTTTAGTGTTTTTATTTTTATGATTATTTTTTAAAAATTTCTAATGTGCATGATTAGTTTATTGATTGAAACAATCATATACTAAATAAAATATTGAGTATATAAAAGTTCAATTCCTTTAATCTTTGTATCAACTAGGGGCTTTTGATTTACTGCCTCAAGAATTATTAAATTTTAGGAAGAGCATTCAACTAGATTGAATGCAACCAAATATGTTATATTATCTTATTCTGATGGCTTTCTTTTCTCAATGTTATTGTTTAATTAAAAGTGGATCATTTCTAAGGTTGTTAAATAGTAAGAGTTAATCAAATTACGTGTTTTTTGTTAACTAAACTTAAGGAAAGACATGTATTTAATACTACATCGAATATATGATTGATGAAATAATATTCTATAGTATCGACAATAAATTGTAGTTCTGATGGTGGAAGTGATTGTAAATTAAGGTTTGTTTTGTTGATAATTTTCTTTTCATTATTTACAAGGTTTTATTTATTTTCTTTACTATAAAATTTTGTATCATTACAACTCCCATTTCTTTAAATATTTATTTTTTAATGGTTGACAAACTAGAATTCCTCGTGGGAATGATTCCTACTTTCCTACATTACATTTGTTTTATTACATGAATTTAACACTAAAGTTTGGCATCGTTTGTAACACCTCACTCTTGCAAGACCCGAACTCGACTTCGATGGGTAATATCCGAGCACATACTCCGCGAGGGTGACACGCTAGAGTCACTTAGCCAGTCAAAAACTCAATATAAATTTTTTTCATCCAAATACACAGAAATTAGAAATTAATTTGAGCCTATTTTATTTCATTCATAAACATTTCCCGTTACACAGCTCATCAGAGATTCACTAATCACTTGGGGCCCATTATAAATACAAAACACTTAGACATAATGTCTTTACATTACAACAAAAACAAATTTGTACAATCATTTTTTAATATACAAATTTATACAAAAATGGGAAAAATACAAATGCAGACGCCAACTGATCCTGATCTCTATCTCTTACTTGCATGCCGTAGTAAGTATATTCTCGTTTGCTTAACGGGGTATTCTTCTGAATCCTGAAAAATATTTGCAAATTTTGGGTAAGTTTTGCGAACTCAATGAGTGACCATTATCGATGGCTCACCTAGTCACATAACAAATAATCACATTCACAACATTTCACACTTCACATCTAATAGATATAATCACTCATATTATGCATATGCAATACACATGAGTCCCATTTTCTATTTGTTATTTTGTTGCGACCGAGTGCCTAAACTGTCCATTATAGGGCTCATTAATAACTCCTTATCCGCTTAGGGGATACAGGGCTCATTAAACGTTGAGCCTGAGACTCTGATTCACTCTTGAGCTCGAAACTCATTTTCACTTGTTGAGTTTTAAGCTCTGATCATTGGCTACTTTGGTCATAACTGCCATTATATTTCATGCATTCATGCAATGGAATGCATCAATCACATCTGCATGTTCCCATTCAATCTCATTCCCATATTATCGGATCTTAGTCCGGCATTCAACATTAAATTGAGAATCACATTTTCACTTACATACAAATGCACATTCAGAACACATTTAACAATTACATTAAGTACACTTTAGTTCTTCTCATTCACATACAAGCAGCACTTTAATGTCTCAACCAAATGTCACAATCATCGAACCTCCTGTTCGGAAACCAGTACAATCAAACACATTCATATAGACATTTAGTAGTCAATCTATACAAAATTTAAAACAAAACAATTAATGAAATGAGGCCATCTAGGTCTACTCATAGTACGCTCTAGTTTAGCATTAGCTTCCATGATTTGGAAATGTCTGTATGGAAACATTCTATCCTGTATCATCATTATGCAAAACACATATTGCACACACATTATTAATTGCATAATCACACAAGCATTCAGCTTTTCACACATTAATATATGTAATGTATAATGCATACTCAATGACAATTCTTGGGTATCTTTCCTTTAATTTCATCACAAATCATTCTTATATCAAAATCATCTAAGTATAATTTATACTTAAGTTTATGCCTCACTAAAACCATTAAAATCTCTATTCCTTTCCAATTGACTCACTTAAGATTTTTCCAAGTCACACTTTTGGGTCTATTGTTCACATTCAATTTAGACAGCTAAACTGATGTAATTTGGTCAATCTCTCTTATAGGAAAGTGTTCCTCTATGTCTTATCTTTTCATTAACACCAAAATCACTCAATTTGGTTCAGTAATTTGAAAGATATGCCTCAACTATTATCGGTTTATCCATATTCAAAAGCAAAGTACTATATACAACTTCCAGAAAGAATCAAAATTCAACTTCTTGAGACAATTTATAGACCTATATCTCTAGTTTAAGTTAAAATTCATCTTATTTGGAATTCTACAGATCGAGATATCATGAAAATACTCGAACATGTTTAGCAGAACATCCAGTTCATGCACTTCCAACCGATACTCATACTTTAATTCGATCATTCTTTCTTAATTCAATTCAGAATGCTACAAAATTTTATGGAGAGGTAGAAAACTATCTTAGGAATCTAATGCTTTAAAAATCAAGTCATTTGGAGGTCCAGATAAGAAGTTATGATCAAAACACTATCGGATGTTTATCACCCCTAAAACCTTCAAAGTCGCTATCGTGCAACATTTGCTTAAACTCCCTAAAGTTGTTGTCGTGCTTTTGCACAACGGTGCTTTTTCTTTTTCACCAATATCTCAACTTTAAAACTTCTTAACTTTTGATCCCGAACTCTAAATTTTGCAAACTTTATATCAATATAAAGATAAAATAAAGATCTACAATTTCTATGAAGACCTAGAAAACCAATTTGCCTCTATAAGGGTCAAAATTTCATAACAATGAAGTTGTCCTGTCCTTTCTAAACAGCATCACAAACTTATAAAAGTCATATCTCTCTACTCCAATGTCCAAAAACTTCATACTTTATAACAATGGAAAGCTTAAAGAAAACTCTAACAAAATCCATGAAGACAACTTTATCAAAAACTCTCTATATTAGTACAGAAAAATCATGGAATTTTCATATGAGAATATTTTAACTCTTTATTTGCAACATTCAATTCCTCATGCTTAATTTATGATTTCTGGTTCAATGCCCATCATTTATCCATTATTCTAACTCCCTTTCAACTCAACATCATCCATAACCAATTATAGCCCATGATTGATCATAAACACTAATAACATAACATACATAAATATATATGCATTCATCATCAAATTTCTGCACATATTTAACTTCATTTCCTCTTTCATTTCACTTTTAACTATCACCTAGACCCTTCACATTTAAAGACACCAAATTAATCCCTCTCTTTAGCTTTAGAATCATTTTACATCATCACAAAAACACCCAAATAGATTTACATCAATTTTCAAGAAAATAGAACAAGAATCTATCATGTATCCAGTCTTTCTGCACTTTTTCCTACACCTAGTACTCAACTTCAAGTCAAAATTAGAAGTTTTTAACGACAGCATTTGAATTCAATATCTTCATACAAAATGTAGACCTATGTCTCTAATTTAATCCAAATCAAAGATCATCTCATTTGGATAACTACAGACCAAGTTATGGCTAAACGATATAAGCATGTCAGTGAAATTGTTACAACTAGCATTTCCCCATTCTCTCTCTTTCTCTCTTCCAATTTCTTTTCCCTATTTTTGTAAGCCCCTACATTACACCTACCACATCCTTTATACCTCATTTCTTCTTCATTATCAGGTCTATTTCAACTACAAAACATTCACAAGACAAATCATGATCCATAATTGTTCCTTAACCCAAAAACAAGACATAACATTCACCCCTTTCATTATTAATTTTCCTCACTCATCCTAACCCCTTGTAGATGATCATTCACCCTCAAAACATCTTTATATCAAATTGTAAATCATTAATCATAATACATATACAAAACAAGAAATTTACCTAAGCATTTCATCACCCACGTTCATCATACATAAAACACCATTATATATTATTTATCCTCTAACAACCATCATAAATGCTTCATTTAACCTTGCCCATGTTATTTAAAGCACAACTTACTTGATTTACCCATGGCTTCTTCAAGAGTCTCTAAGAACCCTAGTCTCCAATCATCACACGATCATCTCAAATGGAGGTGGAGTAGGTTAGGTTTTTTTAGAAACAAGAAGAAGATAGAAAGGTATTAAAATGGATAGTGATGGAAGAAGGCAAAGTTCAACTTTGAGGCTTGGATAAGTGAGTGTCGTTATTAAGGAGAGGAAGATGAAGAAAATGAAGAGGAAGATGGAGATGAGAGAAGCATTGTTGTGATTTGCAAGTGAAAGACGCAAAACATGGTCTTTCACTTGATGAATTCGTGAATTAACATGTGGTGTGACAAGTGACACATGTCACTTCCCTACGACTCCATTTGGTCCACTTTAAATACTAGTCCAGTTTATCTCCAATTTCTACTCCAACTGTCTCTCAATTTTTAATGAAATAAGTCATTAAATCCTAAAGTCATTTATTAAAAAAAATTTCATTGCCATTGGACAATAATTTTTACTATCTTTTTAACAATTGTTCTGCTACTTGACATTTTTTTAGTCCAAAGTACCCTCAAATTTCAAAAAATTTCCAAATTTTCACCAAAAATTCTAATTCACTACTTATACATTCCCACTCAATTTTTAAGACACAAAACCATAATTCGCATCATATTCACATTAAAGCAATCATTTATACCCAGAAATGTCAAAAGAGTGCATGAACATTTCATTTTAATTTGTGCAATAATCAATTTCATATGTGTGTATGCTGACATTATGTATAAACATGAAATGCATTTTCTAAAACTTTCTTTGATCACACATGTACTAAATTTTAGGGTTCTAACTCTTAGTATGAGAACGGGATGTTACATCGTTACCAAAGAATTCCTAGTTTGCATGTTTGTTGCAAGATCTTCGATGCAAACTAAGTTACATAATAATCCAAAGATTAAAAAGTCAGGGGAGAAGTTAAACAAAAAAAAATGGAAGTAACACAATATTACAATTGGTGAAACAACAAAAAAATGGCAAATAATTTAATGTTATGAGAGCTCGCCACTCTAATTTTGAATCAACAACCTTATTACATTACTTTTCTAGATTTAGAAGCTAACACTAATTTTGAGTTAAAAATGGATTAAACTATCTTTAGCCTACTTTTAATGGCTCTGCAGAAGAGGACTCTCATAAACACGTAAAGAAATTTCACTTGGTGTATACGAGTATAATACCAAATGTAGTTACCAAGGAGTAAAAAAGATGACGCATAGTATTGACTCTACTAATTACTTGTGAGAAATGTCACCACTTGGAATAAGATGAAAACATTATTCTTGGAAAACATTTTCCAAGTCTCAAAAGCTACCATCATTAGAAAGGAGATTTGCAGAATTAGATAACATAGCAATGAAACTTTGTACAAGTATTGGGAGCATTGTAAGAAGCTATTAGTAAGCAGTCAACACTACAAATAATGACCAATTCCTCATTTAGTATTTTTATAAAGGTCTTATATCAACTAATGTAAATATGATCGTTACAACTAATGGTGGAGCATTAGTTAATAAAATACCTAAAGTAGCTCAAACTTTAATCATTAACATGGTGTCTAACTCATAAAAATTTGGTACTAGATCAACTATTCATCTCAATGTATAAATAAGGTAAATGTTTCTTCATTTGAAAGATGATTCAAGAAACTAACTTCTCTTGTTTGTCAATTGGTTATAGGAAAAATAAAAGTAGCAAAAATCTTGCAGAATATATTTGCTTATGACACCTAACTGATATGTGCCCAATATTACAAGAAGATTTGGTAGAATAAGTAAATGCAGTAGGAGGGTTTTTAGGATAACCTTAATATCAATACAATTCATATTTAAACATGTACAACCATTAGATAAACCATCTTAATTTTTGGTATGGTAATAAACCAGTAAATTAATTGGCAACTAATTTTCAATAGAACATGCAATCGTATACTTATAAACAGCCACAATAACCTCAAATTCCCTCTACGTACGACTCAGAAATTCCCTCTGCTTCTGTTGGATATAAACCTTAGGTAGATACTTTTTCTTATAGGTAGCTAGGAAGTCTTTCCATGCCAACACCAATGGTTTCATCTGACTTTCTGGCATACTTTTCCATCAATGTAGAGCATCTCCCTGTAGCAAGCTTGCAACGTTCACAATTTTCTCATCATCCTCATAATCCATCTGATCTAATATCCTCTCAGTCTTTCTTAACTAAGTCTCGATTTCTTCTGGATCTGTTGTTTCATAGAAATCCACTGTCTCATACTTCTTGAGCTTATCGAACTGTCTCCCCTTCTTAACTGGGACCAGAGTAAAAGTTTGCAGCATTTGGCCCATAGCTTGGACAAATGCCTAAGTAAATGCCCGGAATAACCTAGGGTTCAATAGAGTAGGCACTTGCTCCTGCGAAAGAGGAGACTCTTGTGTTTGCGATCGAACAGGCTCACTCCCTTACCCCACAAAAGCCTCAGGATATCCTGGGGCTACAGACTTGTCAATACTCTCCTCTCTTGTCGAAGAGTCAAGTGCAATCGATCCTTGCAGAATTTCTTGTGTCCTTCTATGAGATGACATCTTACTCCTTCAATGTAAATGTAAATGATTAGCTTACATTTCATTTTAATCTTAATTTCTACATGTATGCATGATATGCATGTCACTTAATGCAATCAATCAATTTATAATGCAACAAGTAATCACATATCTTAACAATTCATACTACTATGCATTCTAAGTCTAGGAAAAACCTAAACTCTGATACCACAAAATGTTAAACCCTATTTTCGGAGCCCAACAATTTGGAATCATAAGATGTGAGCATATTTCCCCGTAATATTATTTCAATGAAATCTCCTTAAGCATCATCGGTTCATCCTCATTCTCATAACATCTCAAACCACAAGGGGGCCAGCCTGCACTAGTCAAATGCTCGAATCACCACTTGAATTCTTTAGAATAATTGTAGCTCCATGTCTCTAATTTATTTTGAAACAATCTCATTCTAAGCTCTACAGATCAAGATGTGATTAAAATACTAAAATATGTTCAATAAAACAACTAATTCATGCTCTTCGAATAGATTTCCTCACTTCTCTCCATCAATCTTTTTCAAATCAACACCAATAGATTCCAAATTTTATGGAGAGATAGAAAAATGTATTATTGGTTTAATAATCACTTCATTTGGAGGTCGGATGATGAAGTTATGGCCAAAAGAATCAAACATGATTATGTCCTCAATCATATTGTACCTATCTTAGGACAATTAGTATAACTTTCCCTAAAGATATCAGATTAAAGTTATTTTAGGACGATTTCAAAGAGGAATTTGAGATCTACAACTTTTATGAAGGACCTGAAGAGATATTTTGCATCTAGAGGGTCAAAATCGTGAATGTATAGTGTATGTTCATTAAACAGACATACACGTATGGAGCATTTTCTAGACTTGTAAAGGTCTGTTAATCAGACCTAATGTTCGTTTAACGGATAGGGACTGGACTATGAGCATTTTTAGATCCAAGAAAGTCCATTTAATGGACCTAAAGTCTGTCTAATGGATATAGGAGATACAAAAATCCCTTCAAAGTATCTATAATGGTTCCTACATCCATTCTATCATCACTTTCACTTATAATCTTCCCAAATTCACTTCTTATAATGCAATATCACTCCTTAAACATTCAATTACCAAATTGATTTCATTAAACTCCCAAATCTCAACTCAATTAATTTATCATATACGACTAATTCTCATCTTTCACTATAGCTATCCTATATGCATCCTATGTTGCATTAATAACTTATAATGATCATATCTCTTAACTTCGATATCCAAAAATTTTATACTTTATATCATTGGAAAGCTATAAAGATAATCTACAACTTTCAAGAAGACTACTTTGCATAATTTAACCTAAATTAATACAGTTTTTTCCTTGAAGTCAGAATATAATTTGTACACCTATGAAAGGATTGAAAAATGCAATATACCAACTTTGAAAATCACGAGCCAACACACAATCATATTTCATTATCATCATGACAAAAGAACTTCTTCAATACTCAATCTAATTGCTAAAACAAGATAGTGTTTGAATATAGCTTTAGTTACATATCCATACTATATCATTAGCTTAATACAAAATACATAGGGATGCTCATGTTTGATATGTTGTTAAAGCTACTCAAAAGTTATCAAACTAACTTAGTACAAAAATTCCAACTATCTCGAAGTTTGTCCAATTACTTTGCAAGGATCGTTAAACTTCTCATTCTACACCTGAGGAGTGAAAATGATGGGGTGAGCTACAAAGCTCAGTGACTTATACATTTATAACTATCGGTAACGAGCCACACATTCAAGCATATGCATATATATATATGTAGCAATTCCATTCTCAACAATTTAAACTCACAACTCATAGTTAACAGGATGTCATCACCTAAGACATATCATGTAATTATCCATTAAAACATAACACTCAATTATGTATCATACATAACAAATCAATGATGAAATGCACAATAAATGGCGCAAGAGTTTTGTTGAACAAAATGGAGAAACCGAAGTTTATACCGTAAACAAAACAAGTCCGATTCTCAGGATCTCATACACCTCAAGCGGACAGCTAGAAGAAGGCTTTAGGTCAACGTGCATGTGACTTACAAAACATATTCCTCTCTTGCCTAATCACAAACAAATTTATGCTCAATTCATTTTCATACATTTTCATATTCTCATGCTTTTTCCTCCATTTTTTCTTTATACAAAATGCCATGATACATTTCAATGGAATAACACGATCGTACATCATAAATCACGATGCATTTTCAATTGTCACAAAAATTCCAAACAAACAATTTAACACACAATATAAAAACAAAACAATTTGCTCATATTACACAATAGCTATAAATATATTACCCACCTAATTTTCTCGAAAATCCGAACTCAAGGTTGCCTTTCCTCTTGCTCTTGGATTGGGTTTGCTTGGTTTCATATAGCAACCTAAATTTCTCATTCAATTCACATTCATATGTAAATTCATAAAACTTAACAAATCAAGATGCTAAAATTGAACTCAAACCTAACATAACCTATCCATAGTCCATCTAGGTTAGAAAAACTAAAACCCTAGCTTAGAAATCCAATATCAAGATGGTTTCATCTTTCTCTTCTTTCTTCCTTCATTCCTAACACAAATCCTAGTCTCTATTTAATCCCTTTTTGAACCTAGCAGGAAGAAAGATGAAGACTTACCTCTAACAAGTTGATTTCCTCTTCTTTTTCTTCTTCCTTATAAGCTTCCCACGATTTTCCTTCTTCTCTTCTCTTCTTTACGTTTTCTTCCTCTCTCTTTGGCTTCTCACGATACTTATATCTTTTACTTCTAAATTCAAGACTACATTCCATTTTAATATTCCAAAAATACCCCTCTTATTTCTTGTCCTTCCAATTTTACCCTTCTTCTATTAATCCATCTACTAACTCCTTAATTCTCTTAGACACCATATTAACTCTAACTTTATTATAGTCTTTCCATTTAATTTTTAATCTCTATTTATGCCCACTAAATTAATGACTCAATTATAAAAATAAAATAAATTAAACAAACAAACCATAAATAAATAATTAAACAAATAATAAATAATTTAGAAAAAATTCGAGGTCCAACATACTAGCATGAGCATTTTATTAAAATTATCCAAAAATGAGTTAGTAAAAAGACTATCAAACTTAAAGTTTGAGAGTAATCAGATTTGTGAAGCTTGTTTAAAAGGAAAACAAATTAGAATTAGCTTCCCTCCTAAAAATATTGTTTCTACTAACCAACAACTTGCACATGTACATATAGATTTATTTGGTCCTACAAGACTTCAAAGTTTTGTTGGTAAACACTATGGTTTTGTTATAGTAGATGATCATTCTAGATTTATATGGTTTATTTTCTATCAAATAAGGATGATACTTTTCAAGTTTTTGAAAAGTTTTGCAAACAAATTCAGATTAAAAAAGGGTATTGCATTACATCAATTCAGAGCGATCATGGAGGAGAATTTGATAACAAAAAATTGGAAAATTTTTGTAATGAAAATGGTATATCTCATAATTTGTCTTGGCCAAAGACTCCTCGGCAAGATGGAGTCGTTAAGAGAAAGAATATAACTCTAATTGATATGGCTAAGATAATGCTATGTGCAAGCGGTCTACCTTATGGTTACTGGGAAAAAGTTGTATCTACTACTTGTTACGTACTTAATAGGTGCCTTATAAGACATATTCTCAAAAAAACTTCCTATGAATTGTGGAAAGGAAGAAAACCGAATGTTGCTTACTTTCGAACGTTTGGGTGCAAGTGCTTCGTTCTAAATGATAGAAAGACAACTTTGGAGAATTTGATGCAAGGTCAAATGAAGCTATTTTTTTTGGTTACAGTACTGCTAACAAAGGATTCAGAGTTTACAATAAAAGAACAAAGAGGATAGAAGGAGCAATATATGTAGTATTTGATAAAGCACTAACCTCGATAACAACAGCTAATTCAGATGATGAAGAGCATCATTTGGTTTCTAAAAATACATCGCAAACTCAAACTACACCTATAGTACCTTCAGAATTACAAGATCAAGAAGGTCCTTCTGAAGCTAGGATGGAGCAGGCTCCTTCATCTCAGCAAGAGCCTATGCAATGAAAAATACCAAGAGAATTGAGAGGTCTAGATACACATCAATACATTATGGAGACCCTTATGGAAGTCTAAGAACTAGATCATACTTAAAAAAAACAATTATGTTGCCCTCATTTCACAATTAGAACCAAAAACAATTGAAGAGGCTGTTACTAATAAAAATTGGGTTTCAGCTATGAAAGACGAACTAAATCAGTTTGACAAAAACAAAGTTTAGAATCTAGTACCTCGTCCACAAAACAAGTCAATCAATAGAACTCGTTGGGTATTTCGAAACAAATTTGATAAAAAATGGTAAGATGGTAATAAACAAAGCTAGACTTATAGCTCAAGCTTATAATCAACAAGAAGGTATTGGTTTTAATGAGACTTACGTACCTGTTGCTAGATTAGAGTCGATTAGAATTTTGTAACTTACTTTTGCATGCTATAGAAAATTTAAATTATTCAAAATGCATGTTAAAAGTGTAAATGGATATATTGACGTAGAAGTGATTGTTAAACAACCTCCAGGTTTTGAAATTGAAAACCATCTTGATTACATGATGAAGTTGACTAAAGCTCTATATGGTCTAAAGCAGGCCCTCAAGCATGGTATGAAAGGTTAAGTAACTTTCTATTTGAGAATAACTTCAAAAGAGGAAAGGTAGATAAAACCTTATTTATTATGCAAAAGGAGAATGATTTACTCATAGTTCAAATATATGTTGATGACATAATATTTGGTGCTACTAATCAATCATTTTGTGAAGAATTCTCAGCTTTAATGTAGGGGGAGTTTGAAATAAGTTTGATGGAAGAACTATCTTTCTTTCCTGGGTTGCAAATTAGGCAAACAGAAAAAGGAATCGTCATTTGTCAAGATAAATACACAAAGGAACTCATAAAGAAATATCAATTTGAGAATGCCAAACCGATGGGTACTCCTATGTATTCTAAAACTAAGCTTGATAAGGATGGAGAAGGCAAGGTTACATGTGATACATAATATAGAGAAATGATTGGATCAATATTATATCTTACAAGCTTAAGACCAAATATAATGCTTAGTGTGTGTCTCTTTGAGTACGCTTTCAATCAAATTAAAAAAAGAGCCACCTTCAAGTAGTCAAGAAGATGTTTCTCTATCTTTTTGGAACTGTGGACTCTGGATTATGGTATCTAAAAACTAATTCATTTATCATAGTTGGCTATCATGATGCAAATTATGCAGGTGATAAAGTTGATAGGAAAAGCACAAGTGGTCACTATCAAATTCTTGGAGGATGTCTAGTTTCTTAGTATTGCAAGAAACAAAATTGCACAATGCTTTCGACAACTGATGCAGAATATATAACAGCTGCAAACTGTTATGCTCAAATTTTATGGATGAAACATCAACTCTAGGATTTTACTCTAAACTTTGATCATATTCTTATATTATGTGACAATACAATTGCAATAAATCTTTCTAAAAGTCTTGTGCATCATTATAGGACTAAGCATATAGAAATCAAACATCATTTTCATAAAGTGGCGGTAGCAATTAGGCGTGTGTGGAACCAGGGGCGGATCTATTCTCTATAAAAAAATTATTTTTTTAAGTTTTGCCCCCATTTAAAAAAAATAAAATTTTACTCCTATTAAAATTTTGCCCCTTTTAAAAATAAAATTTTGCCCCCACTTAAAAAAATTTCTAGATCCGCCCCTGTGTGGAACACGTGTCGCAGATCGACACACCCTTAACTGATATGGCGTGTATGCTACATGCGCCAGATGTGCGCTCATGTGCAATCAACATGTGGCTCTCCCTTGTCCACACACTTGTTGACCACTATTGCACGTGCCAAATAAACTACCTTATGAACAGTACTATTCACCCGTCAGGCCACACGCACCTGTTGCTTCTTCATCACCTTCAACTGTCGGGGTGATTTTCAGCGAGTTCTTGGGCCATTTTTCAAGCTCCTTGGCCCATTTCCCCCCGCTTCTGAAAGCTAAACACTTTTATACAAATTTCATGCAATAATAAGTAAGAAAAAACTGAGAAAGGAAACTTTAATCTTCAAAAACGTTATAAAGAAAAACCAAAAAATCTTTATTTTTAACCACTCGATCACGTCACTGCTCTGATACCATGTGTAATACATAACAGAACCTTAGTTACGTATATCGAATTGAACGTAATAGGGAAATAAACCAAAAAATGTGAAAATACCTAATTTCGGTTTCATAACTTTAAACGAGATTTTCGAAGTCAAAACAAATGTGAATCCACCTCCGTCTTCATAGGAACTGCTCACGAGGACGCGATCAAGTCTTTCTACAATTTTCTTAAAATATAAACTCTCTTAACAGATCAAAAAATCTTTATGCTTTGAATGACACGAGCCACTGTAGGAGACCTTAACCTTTATACATTGCATTCATATCGAGCTTTTCTATCACAGGTCCAATATTAGTCTTGTTCATACTGATCGGGACCTTTTTTATTTTGATTTATTAATTTAGATAATTTATTGAGTCATTTTATTGTCTTTATCTGGATCAAATTGGGTAACTTACTGATAAATTATTGAAAAGTTAAAAAATAAAATTAAATATTATACAATTTTATAAGAAATGTCAAAAATATCCCACAAACGATTTTACGTTAAATGTGTGTAGAAAGTTGAAAGTAGAAGTTACCTCTGTCGGCAGGCATATGTTCAAAGTCGTTTAAGTCAATGATCAACGTGGGAAATCGAGAAAAGAAAACGTAAGGTCAAGTTCTGCTGCAGCAAACATTATTTTGTCATTGATTTAAGTTTAACTATTAAGCGAAAGGCTAAATGGATTTGAGAAAAGAAAATTGTACTATTCCTACTTTGTTTCAGTTTATATTTCAGTATTACACCTAAACTCTGTTACTTAAGTTCCCATATAGCCAATCTCAATCTTAATCTTAATCTTAATCGAAAAAAATTAATACTCAATATTAAATATCAGAGTCGTACAGATTAGTTTATATAAGAAAGGTTGCAGCTAATTAATATTGAGTTTTGCAAGTTCAGAGTGGACTAGTAATTTCAAGAGGAAATCAAAACCTTAGTTACCTGTAAATACTCGTCTAACTTTACCAAGAG
>JANIHY010000158.1:144733-161922 GCA_027479065.1 Erythroxylum brevipes
CTGATAACCGATTTCCCTCCTAGCCCTTGTCCTTCCTTCTAGAACAATTCTCTCCCTCACCCCCGTAGATCCTAACAGTTTCAATTCTAAAAAAAGAAACTTGTGTAACAACTAAGGTAATGTACTTATTTGGAATAAAATAGCAAAGGATAATTGCAAAAGTTCATAGATACATATCAATTCGAGTATGTTTTTTATGCTATCCTTTGATGATACATTTGGGGAAAATAAAAGGTGTTTTTGGATCATTTTGTACATGATGCACATGAGTGATACATCTGTGTAGAATGTTTGCTTGACATAAATGCTATACCAATATTTGTCATGGGTCCCTCACTTGTCATTTAAGTGGAACTTAACTTCTTGGTGGTAGAGTATTTGTGCATTGTTACCAACTAGTTAAAGGACAAATTAGAAGTTCTAAGAATAATTCAAAATTGTGCTTCTTGTGTTTGTGCTGTGAAAGCAAAGCCCAAGTAAAGTTGATATTTTGCATCATTTTTTTGATAATTTGGTTCTTACGGATGATTAAAAGAAGCTATTTGTAGATAAGCTAGTATACTATTATAGCACTGTTGGATAATTATCTTAGATAAGTTTAGTTAGCTTAGGAGATTATCTTCTAGGAGATAAGGTAGATAAGATAAGATATACTATAGATATGATAAGTTAGTATATATGAACAATCCAGTAGTTTAGTAGTATTAGAATAGATTATACTCATGTATAAATTACATATAATCTGAGAAATAAAGTGAGTTTTCTTTTGATAGTTTCTATATCCTCTTATTTTATGGTATTAGAGCTACCAATTCTGGTAGCCTAATTTTTCCAGCCACATTATGGCTGGAGTTCAACCAATCTTTGATTCCTTTGATGAGTTCCAAACCTCATCCCAAACACCTAGTTACGTAATACCTCCATCCCAAACTCCATCTCCTTCTATTGATAATCTTTCGTTGCAAATCACGCAACATAGATTAAATGGAACGATTTTCTGAGAATGGTCCCAATCAGTCATGCTCGTAAACAAAGGAAGAGACAAGGCTGGATATCTAACAGGGGCAATTCCTCAACCACACGAAACAACAGTCACTTACGGTGCTTGGGAAGCTGAGAACTCTATTGTCATGGCTTGACTTATAAATTCAATGGAGCCAAGAATAGGAAGAACCTACCTATTTTGTGAAATAACAAGAGAAATTTGGGAGGCTGTGCAAGAAATATATTCTGATTTGGAAAACACTTCTCAATGCTTTGAAATCAGATAAAAAGTAAAAAATACTCAATAAGGTAATATGTCGATTACATAATATTGTAACTTACTCATTGAATTATGGCAAGAGATGGATCTATTTTATGCAGTAAACTGGGAGTGTTGTGTTGATGCCGAGAAGTATGAAAAATTATTGGAGGAGGAGAGAGTTTTTGATTTCTTGCAGGGACTTAATGTTGGACTTGTTGAAGTACAAGAAAGGTTACTCGGTTTAAAACCATTGCCATTAATCCGAGAAACGTTTGTTGAGGTTCGTAGGGAACAGAGTAGGAAAAATGTTATTTTTACCTCACACACTTTTGAACAAACCTCTCAAGGCTCAACGTTACGGGCAAACTCTCGAAAGTAGTCTACTTTCCAAACTCAAGAGCAAGAAACCAAGAACAAGTAGTGGTTTGACCATTGTGATAAGCCCTACCACACTCGTGAGACCTGCTGGAAATTACATAGGAAACCACCATATTGGAAACCTAAAATCCAAAGAGTTTGACAAAAACGTGGAGCAACACATGTAGCAGAATCCGATATCAACAAATCCACAGGGCTAAACCTGTCCCCCCAGTAGATTGAACTATTCCATCAACTCTTGAATCAGACTAAAATCACAACTGAGAAAGACTCATATGACCAACAAACCTCTACTGCAACATTAGTGCATAAAGGTAACTCGTGTCAACCATTATTATCAAAGTCCCCAAGTCAAAATCTCTGGATTGTGGATACAGGTGCATCAGACCACATGACTAGGTCTTTGAATGTCTTTGAAAAATATGAGTCATGTAACGAGAAAATTAATGTTTGGGTTGCATATGGAAAAGGGTCACCAGCTACTGGTCAAGAGAGAGTTTGTTTGCGAAAATTGACATTGAATACTGTTCTGTATGTGCTTAAGTTAACTTATAATCTACTGTTAGTCAGTCAATTAACCAAGGACATGGACTGTATTGTGACGTTCTTTCCATCTCATTGTGAATTTCAAGACCGGTGTTTGGGGAAGATGATTGGCAATGTTGAGGAGCAAGATGGACTTACCGCTTCTCAGAAAAGAGTACTCCTACTGAATCCAAATCACCACATAGGATTTCCCTTTCAGTTATGTCAAATTCTGATGTTATGTTGTGGCATCAAAGCCTTGGTCATCCCAATTTTTCATAAGGAAAATCTTATATCCAAATCTTTTCATCAATAAAGATCAGTTTTTTTTTTAAATATTGTGAGCAATGTGTCCTTACAAAACAAAGCAAAAATACTTATCCCATACACTCATACATACCCTTAAAACCTTTCCAATTAATTCATAGTGATATTTGGGGTCCCACTAGAGTTAGAAATCTAATCGGTACTCGTTGGTTTATCAATTTCATTGATGATCATACAACGGTATGTTGGGTATATCTAATGAAAGACAAATCTGAAGGCTATAATATCTTTAAACAGACTTTCACAAACTCATCCAAAATGTATTCCATAGTTCTATTCAAGTAGTGCTTACAGACAATGGGAGAGAATATTTTTCAATTGATTTTATTCAATATCTTAGTGGGAATGGGATCATTTACCAAAGCTCTTGTGCTTACGCCCCACAACAAAATAGGATAGCGGAGAGAGAGAATCGTCATCTTTTAGAGGTAGCCTGATCTATGGTGTTTACCAACTTTGTTCCACATTCCTATCAGGGAGAAGCCATTCTAACAGCCTTATACTTGATCAATCGTCTTCCATCAAAAACTCTTAAATTCCGAATCCCATTAGGTGTTCTTTTAGAACAATTTCCTCACATTAAGCTCCTTAATTCTCTTCCTTCTAAAGTCTTTGGGTGTACTATTTTCGTACACAACAATCAACCCAATAGAAGCGAACTTGACCCACGAGCTATTAAATGTGTGTTTGTTGGATACTCTCTCGCTCAAAAGGGTTATAAGTGTTTCTCACCTTTTACAAACAAATTCTTTGTTTCATATGATGTCACTTTTTCAGAAAACAACCATACTTCACCAATACTTCTCTTCAGAGGGAGACATCCAATGAAGAGATTTATTGGGACCCAAGCATATCAATTCCTATCTCACAAACCTTCCCACAAAACCCGCAAACACCTCAAACACCTACCATTGAACCTGAAATTGTCCATTCCTATTCAGTGGGGAACCAATTCCCAAAAAACCAACCTTAGTGTATTCTCGAAGGCCTAAAGCTCCTCAACAAGGCCAATCATTGGACCAGGAATCGGCTTCTAGAGAGACTATGGTAAGTGACTTAGATGTGCCAATTGCACTACGAAAGTGGTTAAGATCATGTACTAAATATCCTATTTCATATTATTTGACTTAATCAAAGTTATTTTCAAAGTTTAAAGCTTTTACTACGAAGCTTGACGGTGTAAGAATTCCAAGAACTGTACTTGATACAATCCAAGAACCTAAGTGGAAGGAAGCTGTACTTGAAGAAATGAAAGCTTCAATTGATAATAAAACATGGGAGATTGTGGATCTACGTGAAGGGAAAAAGGTGGTTGGTAGCAAGTGGGTGTTCACCGTGAAGTATAGGGCTGATGGAGAGACTGAAAGGTATAAGGCTAGATTAGTAGCTTAAGGCTTTACACAAACCTATGGAATAGACTATGAGGAGACATTTGCTCCAGTTGCGAAGTTGAACACAATTAGAGTCCTTCCATCATTGGCTGCAAATTTAGATTGGGAACTCCATCAACTCAACATTAAAAATGCCTTCCCAAATGGTACATTAGATGAGGAAATATATATGAGGATACCACCAGGTTTTGAAACTGAAGAAGGATGGGGAAGAGTTTGCAAACTGAAAAAATCCTTATACGGCCTCAAACAGTCTCCAGAAGCATGGTTTAAGAGGTTCAGTGACACTTTTTGCAGGTTTGGATACAAATAGGGACAAGCTGATCACACAATGTTTGTGAAGTGTGGAAGAAATGGAAAGAAATCCATCTTGATTGTGTATGTGGACGATATTATAATCACAGGCGATTACACTAATGAGATCAATGATCTTAAACAAAAATTGAGGCTAGAATTTAAGGTAGTATTAAGACACTTTCTTAGAATGGAGATTGTTAGAAGTAAGGAAGGTATTTTCATATCTCAACGAAAATACATTCTTGATTTACTGGAGAAAACAAGAAAGATGAGCTGCAAACCTATGGGAACTACACTAGAGAGAAACTGGAATTTCATGAAAAATGAAGAAGATCCTTCTATTGACAAAGGAAGACACCAAAGGTTAGTAGGAAAACTTATCTATTTGTCACTAACCAGACCAGATATTGCTTATTCTGTGAGTATTGTTATGCAATTTATGCACTCTCCAACTCAAAGACATTTAGAGACAGTCAACCATATTATGAGATATCTCAAAGGCAATCCAAGTAGAGGATTAATGTTTCGGAAAAATGAGAAAAGAAGCATAGAAGGGTTCACGGATGTGGATTGGGCTGGTTGTATTGAAGACAGTAGGTCAAGATTTGGTTATTGTACTAAACTATAGGAGAATCTTGTCATATGGAGAAGCAAGAAGTAGTTCGTAGTAGCAAGAAGTAGTGCAGAAGCAGAGTTTAGGGCAATTGCACAAGGAATTTGTGAAGTTATTTGGTTAGAGACGTTGATGCAGGACCTACTAATCACCACTATCTCTCCCACCAAAGTTTTTAGTGATAGTGAATCAGCCATCAGTTTAGTAAAGAATCCAGTTCAACATGATCGAACAAAAACATGTTAGAATTGACAGGAGCTTTATCAAATGTGAAATAGGAGGGGGCATTGATCTATGCTATGTCCCTATTGAAGCACAGGAAGCTGATATCTTCACAAAGATAATGCCTACGCCTAGATTCTAGACAATTATAAGCAAGTTGGGAATGATAAATATCTATTCCTCAACTTGAGAGGGAGTGTTGGATAATTACCTTAGATAAGTTTAGTTAGCTTAGGAGATTATCTTCTTGTCGATAAGATGAGATACACTATAGATAGGATAAGTTAGTATGTACAAAAAATCCAGTAGTTTATTAGTAATAGAATAGATTATAGTCATGTATAAATCACATATAATCAGAGAAATAAGGTGGGTTTTCTTCTAATATTTTCTATACCCCCTTGTTTCAAGCACACATAAGGAACCTGCTTATTCCCTTTTACTGGATATAGTGAAACACCTCATAAGCACCTTTACTATTAGTAAAAAGAAACCGGTTCTTTTAACAGTATTGGGACTGATTTGTTCTATCTATTAATGGCTAATAGAGCGAGTGAAACTTCTGTTCTCTGTGACTGGCAATAGATATGTGGTACGTTCAGTACTTTGTGTTAGGTGCTGCTTGTTATAACTTGATTATGATCCAGATGTTCCTCAACTTGCATTCCATGAAATGTTTGCTTATTCCCAATTGGTAATTTTGCATTTTAGAGTTTTATCTTGTATGGTGAATCATTAAGTTTTTGCAGGCATTGTAAGACTACTATTCTTCTGTTTGAAATTATTATCTTTGGGTTAAGCTCCTGTGAAGTTTATGTCTTCTATTTGTGCTTTAATTGCTTTGACAACTGGAGACCTATGTTATCGCGGATTTTTGTGCAGAATGTTTACTCGCAATATTGGTCCTGAACTAATGTGTCTCACTGAACTTTATAAATGAAGTTTGGAGGAAACTTATCACAATGAACTAAGACATTGGACCTGTGAAATTATTATTTTTTGTGATATGACCACCACAGATCATACTAATAGTTGATCGTTAACTCAGGCCCTTATCAAGTGGTCAACGTGGGGAGATATATGAAGTGAATGGAGATCAAGCTGCGGTTATATTGGATATAACTAGTAAGACTGAAACAATTGAAGATAAGGATGAAAAACTTGTGGAGCAGGCCTTGAAGGCCCCAGTTTATTGGATAGATGGTACCTTCACTTCTTACAATTGTAGGGTTTTGGTAACTACATGGGATTAAGTTATTCGATGGAATTAATGAGAATGAGCAGAAGAATACACAATTCTCAAGCATCAAAAACTACTGAGATACTCACCTTGCCTTATCTGCTGTTGTGCCTTTAATAATCTGTGACGTACTAAAAGGCTATTTGATGCAATCTCTTGTGATAATGTGACCTTGTTATTTTTAAGTTGAACCTAAAAGCAGTAGAATCTTGTTCAGAGTTTCTTGGTGTATTTGATTGAAGGCACTGATCCTGTCTCCTGGATTACTCACGTATTACTTTCATATATTCCTGTGTGATGAACTTTTACTCTACTTTTGGGCATTCCATATATTTGTTGTTGAATAGGATTTGAAACTATAGACATCTGTTTTACATATCTCATAAGAAAGGGTATTTGCTTCTTGGGTGTATAGTTAAAGACATTGAGCATGACCCTGATGCCGAAGCAGAGGATTGCTGTATAGCTATGGAGGCTTTGTCAGAGGTTGGATTCTCTATAAAATCCTCTATTGGCTATGTTTCTTGTTTATGATTGGTAATGTTTTTGTTTTTGTGCAGGTTTTGCATTCAATGTCCCCCCTTATTGTCTATTTTCCAGATATCTCTCTGTGGATGTCTAAAGCAGTTCCTGAGTCAAATGACAGGGTGTTTATCCACAAGGTGCAGGAAGTGTTGGATAAAGTATCAGGTCCTATTGTTTTCATATGTGGCCAAAACAAAGTTGAAAGTGGGTCGAAGGAGAAAGAAAACTTTGTAAGTTCAAGATTTTTTATTAAGATAAAGTTACTTATGTTGAAAGGCTTTGCATTTCTTTTAACATAGTATTATATCTTTCTCTTTTCCTAATCTTTCTTTTGTATCTGATGTTGAACAGACAATGATACTCCCAAACTTTGGTCGTCTGGCTAAGTTGGTGAGTATTGAATAACTTCAAAAATTTCATGTATTATGGACAATAACTTACGATATTTACTTTCCTTGTTTCTCTACTGCATCTTTCTCTGTCTTTCTTATTTCTCTAAGCTGATGCAAATTTCCAATTATTCTGTCTTCCAGCCTCTCTCCTTGAAGCACCTTACAGAAGGTCTTAAAACGACAAAGAGATCTGATGATAATAAATTAAACAAGCTCTTCTGTAATGTTTTGAGCTTACATCCCCCAAAGGTAGTTTGGTAAATTATACTTCAAACATTCATGTCCTATATGTTCTGATTAATGTCTTAAATGCACCATTATCCATTTATCTGAGGATTTAAGGTTTTGATATGAGTGATGGGTCTGCTATTCAGATTTTTCTACCCGTTCCAATCATTTTGAGGATACAGTCCATCATGCTCTTTTTGTGCCTCTGGAAATTAGAATTTGATATTAGATTGAAGCTTTTTTTCCTCTTTCAAAACATGGGGGGACCTAAGTATCTAACTGTGGGTAATTGGGAAGATAACAATTACCAGTTTGGGTTCATATTTATTAAGAGTAATATCTGATTCATTATTAGTTGTATAGAGTTTGTTTCTATAGAGTTTGTTTCCTGACATTTCTATCCTTCGTTGCTTTTACAGGAGGAAGAACTCCTTAAAACATTCAATAAACAGATCGAAGACGACAGGAGAATTGTGATAGGAAGGAGCAATCTGAATGAACTACACAAGGTAGAAGCTAAACATTAATCTGGATTGTGGTGGTGTTTGCCAGAGTTTTGTTTTATGTGGATGGGTTTGGCAATCGCTGTTGCATTTAGCAGGCAATTTGATAACCCTGTTTCGTATTTTTATTTTTTTACCTGTTTGTGTTCCACAATGCAGGCTCTAGAAGAAAATGATATGTTATGCATGGACCTGTTGCTTCTAAGTACTGATGGTGTAATATTGACTCGACAAAGTAAGAAAACCAGAACTTAAAATTCCCAAATATCATCTTTATATTATTGGTTCGATATTTCTATTTTCATATGTCATAATCATAGAGAAAAGATAAAAGGAAGAACTGTGTTAACAACTTGAGTTCTCTTTCAGTTATTAATCACGTGAGTTGTGTTTTTTTTTCCTTTTTTAGTATAAAGGAAACAGTTACCTCCGTGTGCTTCATCACTTTGACGTTTGGACTGCATTGTATGTTTAGAAGTCTGATAATTGCCAGTTTTAATTGTAAAAAAAATGAATATTTTAGTTTTCAAAGTTATGGTAATAATATTTACTATTTACAAATTACCAATAATAATAGTGGGTAGGAGGGATTTAAAGTTGAGAATTTGTTTGTTTACTACCAGGACTGAATTATTTTTCAGATGATTTAACAAAAAATTTAAGGAGAACATTTGCATTCCAAAGTACTTCTAATCTCTAAATTATTTGGAAGTGGGGAAAATTTTTCAGTTTTAATGTATTGCTTTTTCATTGCACTGGTTGTAGATGACATTACCTGTTGAAACTTTGTCGACAGGGGCTGAAAAAGTTGTTGGTAGTGCTTTTTCATTGCACTGGTTGTAGATGACATTACCTGTTGAAACTTTGTCGACAGGGGCTGAAAAAGTTGTTGGCTGGGCTAAGAATCATTACTTGTCATATTGCCTGTTTCCATCCATAAAAGGGGATCGGTTGTCTTTGCCTCGTGAAAGGTGCGTGTCCTTCATACCATTGATATTACTAAGTTTTGTAGTCTTGAGGCTAATTGCTATTCTTTTAACATGAAGCCTCGAAGTTGCAATTGCGAGGTTGAGGGAGCAAGAAACCGTAGTACAAAAGCCAGATCAAAACCTAAAGGCAAGTATTTACACTTGGTGTAAAAGTTGTTCTCTTATCTCACAATATTTGGAGTTGGATGAAAACAGTGCCCCTAAGGTTTAAGTTGTTCTCTTATCTCACGATATTTGGAGTTGGATGAAAACAGTGCCCCTAAGGTTTAGTGCTTATGAGAATTGCATACCATTGCACGTTGTACCTATTTCTAATGATTAAAATTATCAGCAGAACCTTGCTAAGGATGAGTATGAAAGCAACTTTGTTTCGGCTGTGGTACCTCCTGGTGAAATTGGTGTCAGATTTGATGATATAGGTGCTCTCGAAGAAGTGAAGAAGGCATTGAATGAGCTTGTCATTCTTCCTATGAAGAGGCCAGAATTGTTTTCTCATGGAAATTTGTTGCAGGTATTAATATTTTTTTCATAGACTGAATTTGAAATTTACAGTGTTGCCTTGAAAATTTTTCAATGGATAATGATGTGAAGTTTATTCCAGCCTTGTAAAGGAATATTACTTTTTGGGCCTCCTGGAACTGGAAAAACCATGATTGCCAAAGCTCTTGCCACTGAGGCTGGGGCAAATTTCATTAGCATAACTGGTTCGACTCTTACATCAAAGGTACACTGAATGATGTTGCTTGTACTCGTATGGTTCTTTGGCTATATCCATGCCTTTTATAGTTGTGCTGTTCATGACTTCATTTTATATTTGATTATCATGTGTTCAGTTAGTTTGGATGACTTTAAACATATTGGAATGGGTTACAAATCTGAAATTGATATTTTGTTTCAAATCTAAAACTCATTTTAGTCATGAAGGTTTGCTCTGCCTGTTTAGAAGAAAATGGACCTATATTATTTCAATTCGGTAAAATTTCTTAAGGGTTAATATCGCTACTTTCTACCTGAAATAAGAGGGGAAATAATATTGCCCAAATGGGCATATACCATTTAGAACTGTAGAATTGCCACCACAAGCAGCAATGGGTTTTGAACTAACGTCTTAATTCCTCCAATCCTTTAGCACTATTGCTGAATGTGTCAATCTGTGTACCTCAAGGAATATGGTGATATTAGATTAGTGGGGACATTTAATTTCTATTCAGCATCTGCACACACTCTCAATTAATGGCTTATGAGCATTTGATAATTGCCAATTAAGCAATGAAGTTTGACTGAACATTTTCTTAGGCAATTTGGTGATGATCTGGAAAGAGCTTGAGCAGTTTAATTTCTTTTTTTTACATTATGTACTAATTGTTTTTGCAATTTGTTTGGCAGTGGTTTGGAGATGCTGAAAAACTTACAAAAGCTCTCTTCTCCTTTGCCAGTAGACTGGCTCCTGTTATTATATTTGTTGATGAGGTCAGTTCTCTTCTACTGCAATATTTAATTATCAATTCAGATGCAAATTAAGAAAAATGATTGTAGTTCTGTATTAATCTTTGATCCTATATTTTAAAATGTACTGAAATTTAGGATGCCAATATTATCAAATTGCTTGATGAGATAGAAAATCTGTTTATCTGTGCTAACGTCTCCTACATTCACTTCATCATCAGTATTCTCATTGTAATAAATAATGCAAGTCCATTTCCATTTCCTTCCTAGTTCATGGTAATTTAAGCAGTCATGGTTCTTGTTCTCCTAAATTTTTAAAGCAATATTTGCTTGTAAAGATATTGAATTATGGTTGGACTTGCTATAAGTACAATGTTGTATGTTGGATTCTACTACTCAGGTAGACAGTTTGCTTGGCGCTAGAGGCGGTGCTTTTGAACACGAGGCTACTAGAAGAATGAGAAATGAATTCATGGCTGCATGGGATGGACTGAGATCAAAAGATAGTCAAAGAATTCTAATCCTTGGTGCCACAAATAGGCCATTTGATCTTGATGATGCTGTTATTCGTCGTTTGCCAAGAAGGTAAAGTTGCATCAAAAGTTGACATATATCTGATTGTGGTTTTTAATCGTATGTTCTCCCTTGAGTTGAAGCTTCTTGTCTCTCTTATTAGTGGAATTAACATTTTTCCTTATGGTCTATTATAAATTGCTGTTAAGGATATATGTGGACCTACCTGATGCCAAAAATCGCCTGAAGATTCTCAGGATAATTCTTGGACATGAGAATTTGGAACCTAAATTTGAGTTTGAGAAACTTGCAAATGCAACTGATGGGTATTCAGGAAGTGATTTGAAGGTAATTTTTTGATGGTGAGGGTACTTGATTGAGTGTTTATGTTTCTACTTTTTCACACTTTTATCTTGCAGAATCTCTCCATTGCTGCAGCATATCAGCCAGTTCAAGAACTTCTTGAAGAAGAAATGAAGGTAACTTGTGCATTTAAATAAAGCTTATGATGGTTTAAGTTCTTCTTCTTAGGGAAGTTTTTTTTTTCATGGTATATTGTGTTGTGTCAAAATTTCACGGGTGAGGAAAATATGTTTGATTTTTTGTGCTTCTACTTAATGATGTATGTTTATGGAAACTATATGATAAAATTACAATTGAGATAGAGAGAGAATTGAGTCGTCAAAGTTTTTCTCTAATTAAATTATAGACCGATTGTTCTATCATTTGATGTTATGGCTTGACTAGATCAGGTAGAAAGGATTTCCATTTCCTTAAAAATCTAGTATACCTGACTGTAGAGTGTGTTTCCATTTCCTGCCTGTGCTGTTCAATGTTGACTCGATTCCCATAAGTGGAAGACGTGTAGTCTGAAACTGGTCTGCAAGTAGTTCATCGGCGCTAAGCATGACCTGAACAGAGTATTGCTATTCCAAACACCATGGGATATTTCAGTTATCTATTATATGCCTTTGGAACCTGAAGAATAAAAGCAGTATATAGTCATGTGCATTAAAACAACATAGGTTTGCTTGAAGTTAAGGTCTTGTATAAGTACCTCAGACATTTGGGCCATACGCACTTCCCACCATGGAAGAATGACATATTCAGTCTAGTGAAGATTGTGCATAAACATGCTCACAACATCTGTGTTTAGAAGGCATTCAGTCCAGTGAAGATTGTATGCATAAACATGCTCACAACATCTGTGTTTAGGAGGCATTAAGTCTAGTGAAGATTGTATGCATAAACATGCTCACAACATATGTGTTTAGTAGGCATCATCAACTTTATACAGCTTAAGATCATTCTGTAGTCAAAACCATTTGCTGATTCTTCATTCTGGTTTATATATAATCACTTTGACCTACAGGGAGGCAAGGGTGACGTAGCTCCAGCTTTAAGGCCGCTTAAATTTGATGATTTCATTCAATCAAAAGCAAAGGTAATATCTTTGCTTAATTTTTTCGAGTCCCATCGTTATTCTGCAGATAATGCAAAGGGATATGCAAGCATGAAGTGGATCAGGCAGATATAGTCATCCTGATTAAAGTAGGCATATAAAATTTATTTTGATGGGGATTACCTGGTTTGTAGATATGAAATCACAATCCTTTCCAATTTTGGGACTTCATTTCTTTTGAAAAATCCTGGTTCTTAATCATTAGAAATGTCTTGTCAGACAAGTAGAATGAATTTGGAGAAACTGTGACTGAACAACTTTCTGCTCACTTCCTGACGTTTTTTTTTCCTCTCACGCACATTTAGTACACATGGACATTCCTGAGAGGCTAGAGTGCTAATCCTATACCATTGATAATGTCTTTGGTGTCTACAGGTGGGTCCATCTGTGGCATTTGATGCCTCGAGCATGAATGAGATGAGAAAATGGAACGATCAATACGGAGAAGGCGGAAGCCGGAAACACTCACCCTTCGGTTTCTGAAGTTGATCTAACTGGATCAACTTCATTATTTAGGAAACTAGCTTGTTTTCATGAGTAAGAACAAAAACCTCCCTCTCCAAGCATTTCATGTTCAAATGGATGCGGCAGCGGGGGCGGCGGCTTCATAAGTTAGTCCATGAAATGGTTGGCAATGTATCCTTTAGTGTCATCATCCTCTCCCTGAAAGTCTTGGGCGGCATACCTTTGTGCTAGCATTTTACATCCATGGTGATATTTTTCTTATTTAAATATCAATCATTTAAAACTGAACTAGATATACATGGATGTATCTGTAAATATTAAATTAAATTAATATGTATTTATTGTACAATGATATATTTTTATTACAATTCTTAATAAGCAGTGTCTAAACTGCCAATAAATGTAGGTTAGATCACCTGTGCTGGTAACTTTGGTCCTATTCTGTTTTACATTTAAAACGTCGACCTTTTCATTTTAACCAAACCAACGTTCACGTCTCAGCTTATTTTTAGCCAAGTCGATTTGTTCTATCTTTGATTTTGTTTTCCGCCTCAATTCTTTCCTTCCCCTTAATTCATGGAACATCTCAGATCGAGCTTTGTGATTCTTAAAGGCTGAATATTGCTCTACCACTCTCTCGCTTTCGATTTTTCCACGAGTCTCACATACCTTTTCTCTCCCACTAGCTCGAGTCTCACATACCTTTTCTCTCCCACTAGCTCGCATTTGTTTTTTCCACTTTGTTACTTGCTTTCAAAAAGCTTGGGTTAATTCATGAAATGTGTACTGAACGCTTGAGATATGGTCTTTGTCATTTACTCGCTCTCTCTTGACCTTTTCTTGTCTACTCTCTTCAGCAACAAACTCCAACATGGCTTTGAAGCTCTCTCTTGACCTTTTCTTGTCTACTTCACCGGTCTCTTCCATTAGCAACAAACCCCAATATGGCTTTGAAGTCCTTTGATTCTTTACCTTCTTCTTTCTTACAAAGAACAACTCTTCTTTTCGTTACTTTCTTCTAGTTTTGATTTGATTTAGGAGGAAATTTAGGCTTTCAAAAATTTTTTGTGGTGTTTTGCATTGCATGTCCTCGGCTCTCTCTGTGAAAATATTATGCCTTTTTAAAAAGTTGTTTCAGAGTGATCAAACACACCTAATTTTTATCATCTCATTCTATTTTTATCTCATCTCATTAATTCAATGACATTTTCTAGTTGCCGTTATGCCGTGTTGCTTTCTGGGCAATTGTTGGATTTTCTTGACTAAAGTGATCATTGTGGGTATTACCATGTTATTGCTCGAATTGACTCAACTACTCTCATGGCATCGGCACTTATAGTAAAGACCATAAGTGCTAGGATTCAATTCTTGTAGATAGGCAAATAAGGAGATATCAAATGGATAACAATATAGATAAGTTTGGAGATTAGTAAAAACGACGGAGGTGAAGTACGTTTCTAGTTTGTGGTTTAATATACCAATTCTTTTTTTTTGTTTACTCATTTAATTCGGTTTCATGCAACTTAGAGTTATTAATGTCTGCTTAGACAATCTCTAACTTTTACCTAGTTTTTGTTTCTTTATGTTTGTTTCAATAGAGAATGCAAAAGTTATATAAGTTTGCGTTTCTCTAATGCTAATGTGTTCCTCATGTGAGTTCTTTCTCCACGTTCTTTGTCATAACAATCTTAGTTTACCATTGGGAGTTGTTATTCTTGTACAGTTAACTAATAGTTGCCTTAGTTTTCTGGCAGTTCTTATTTGAGGCACTTTATGTTCTCCTTTTGAAATCGTTTGTTTTGAAGTTTGTTTGCAGTTAGATGCTGCTACGCTTATTCTTGCAAAATTGAAGGACCCCGTAATCATAGCGATAGTCGCTTCTTTTTTGGTCTTCTCGATTGTTTCCTCATTCTGTTCTTTGTTTCTCCCAGCGGCTCTTTTTGGTTCTTTTTAATGCCATAGGCATCGCTTTCATGGTGGCTTTTTCTTGCAACATTCCTTTGTTACAGTATGATAAATCATAAACAAGTGCACAGTCTATTGAGATCATATTACATTCAGATGATATAATCTTTTCATTTTGGTCTTGTAAACCCAGAACCCGTCAGCAAAAGTGTATACGAGCATGGTTTCTAAGTGCTCATGTAGACTAAAGACGGTTAACCAAGGGGATCAGATCACCTTTGTCATATCATATTTTGTTGTCAGGGTTTGGTTCTGCATAAACTAGTGCAACAGTTAGGATAAGACAGAAGTAAAGACGAAGTTCAATTATGTTCTGCTCACTATTACTCAATTGGTGTGTTATGCTCACTATCATCAGTTAAGGAAGGAATAACTGAAGTTGGAATCACCATTATATCATAAGAGCATCCGTTTTGCTGCTAAATTAATTTGCAGATTGTAGAGTTTCATCTAATAATAACTTTCCTGTGGTGTAGTTATTTACTGCAGTAATGTACTTAATCTCCACTTCTTCACATACAAAGTCCTGCTGGTTTAGATCATTCTTCAATGGAGAGTTGTGATTTGAATTTCTCAAGTGTCGTCTTCTTTACCAGTTTTCTCTTGTGTTGTTTGGCTTTCTTGGACTAAGAAAAACTGTAGATACTAGATAGATAGCATAGAACAGATAACATAGGCCTAAAGCTTGAAATTTCAAAGAGTCTGATTGCACTTCACATGAGAAACACAAAGTCGGGAGCTGGTTGCGAAATATACACTTTGAATAATTGGTTTCTAACAATTAGGCCCTATCCTATTTACCACTTCATAATCTTAACGGCATGTTTAGTTTAATAGAATAGGCATTCTATTTATCGAAAACAATCTCTTTATAATGTAAAAATAAGGTTGCGTATTATCAGATTTTCTCAAATATTGTTTTATTGCAAAACTGCAGACTGAATTTGCCAATTCTATTACCTGTGTATTCTTAAAAGTTAATAATTGAATTAATATACACAGAATATTTAACTCTAATGTTAAATATTCGACAATAAAGTTATTTTTTATGACTGTTTTATCCTTCACGCGTTTCTTCTTCATTTTCACCTCCCTCATCAGTAAACTTCTTCATTTTAATTATCCCTCGCAGTTCACTCCCGGGTTCACTTCTTCTTCATTTTCACTCTCCAACACGCGATTCTCTTCTCCAGAAACTTCATTCTCTCTTCAAGTCAACCCAACCTTCTACCATCTGTCGTCTCTTCTGGGTAAGTTATTCCTCTTCGTTCCCGTGGGTGATGGGTTTTGTTTGTCTCTGTTTCCTTTTCTCGTAACTTTTTGATTTTAATTTTTGGGTGTCTTTTTCCTTTTGAATTGGCTTGCTAATTTCTTGATGATGGGTATTCTTGGTCTGTTTCGTGTTGTGAATTTCGTGGATAAATATCATTTGGGTAGTTCTAAAATGGTTCAATTGATATACCTGGATATGGGTTTCCTTCGTCTTTTTCATTAGTGGATATTTACTTGTGCGCAGTCTACATAATCGTCTTTGTATTTTGCATAATCGCATTTATATATTCAGACTTGTGAAATCGAGTTCGATTGACAACTACTTCCCTGTCATACATCTTAGACACCAATATTGCTACTTTGTGACAATCTATACTCTCACCCACGTCGCTTGTTGCCTTTGGTAAGTCGCCCACGTACGTACTCTCCTCTCAAAGACGTCCCTTCTTTTCAAAAACAAACCCTCCTACGTTTAAAACGTCTCCAGTCATAAAATGTCCAGAGTCCACTGCGTTTTGGACTGGTCATTTCCTCTATTGTGCGTTTTTTTGCTGCACTGTCGTTTTATTCCTCTTCTGTCCAGCTGCTGCTTGTTTTCGTTTTCTTCTGTTGAGCTCCTCTGCGTTGCTGTCGTTTAATCTACTCTGCCTGTCCTGTTGGCTGCCTCTTATTTCTGTGTTTTAGCTGCTTCTATTTATGCTACGTTTCTTTCAGCCCCTCTGCTGGTATGCACTTATTCTTAATTCCTGTTGCATGATACGTCTCTTTTCATTTTGCTGTGTTGTTTCACTTGTTCTTGTGTTGTGCGTTTTGTTGTGGACTACTGCTGCTGCTGCGTTTTTTGTTATAGCTATGCCGACGTTTTGTCCTACTAGCAGCTTCTTTTTGTTACTTTTTTTCAAAAACAGCTCCACATCTCTTAATTTTTAAAAATAATGTAAAAACGGCATAATTAGAATAACATTCATCCAATATATTTTAAATTAATTTGTAAATTAATAATCTATCATCCAGATAAACTAGAGTGACCATAAGAACTTTATATAATAAATAAATTTAGTTAGAATTAATGAAATGAAACTTATTCTCCCTGTAACCTTCGTGATCAATTTATGAATCAATTAAATCTTATTTAAATTAATACATTTTTCTTTTAATTTACTTGCATCATATATATATATTAACTACCT
>JANIHY010000158.1:162699-206484 GCA_027479065.1 Erythroxylum brevipes
CAGATGGTTAGGGGTTGGAGAAGATGGCTTCACCATACTTTGAGAGATCTTATCCACATGAATCATCATTTTCTCTATCAGATGTTCAACAAGGGCTTAGCTTCTCGCATAGAAGGTCTTCAATGAGAGAATGCAATTGAGCATGGGATTTTATTAACAGGGCAATTGAATGAAGTCAAATCGCTACATGATCGTGGTGGATATCATAATATTGGATCTAAAAAATCTACAAAGACTCTGGGAAAAGTAGCCTCGTAGTGGTTGGCTCTTGAAAAGTTTTGTCTCCAATAATTGAAAGAACAGGGGATTGTTGAATGGGCCTGGAATTATTAAAGATGAAAGCATCCAACTTAGCCTACATGGAATACCAGCAATTACAGATTTGATTGACATGAAGTTTTTATATAGCTCTGACAGTTGGCATTAGGATACGTATGCGTGAGCTTCAAAATATATACAAGTCGTCCGACAATTGACAACAACAGTTGGATCCTACTAACGAAAGATAGCCGTTCGTTATTTCAATTGTCCAAAGTTCCAACCCAAATCCTCTGGCCTAACAATCAATTCAGCACCAATCTTGTCTCATTATATTTTAGTCTTTTATTTATGTAAGACTCATGTAAATAAAAAGCTAAGATGTAATAGGACAGAGTTAGTACTGAACCTACCCCCAAAGTTCTTATCTGCGATATCCATAAGCGGGAAGTAGTCTTTTTTAGTATGTCTGTAGGCTTCCTAAATCTTTCTCTTATTAAAAACTTGTTGAATGGGGTAAAATTTTAGTTAAAACTAAACTATCACTATATACATAATTCAAACTCTTGTTATGGTTGATTGTACACCACGAAAATAGTTAAACCTCCAATGCTTTAGTGAATCAAGAGATAGAAGTCAAAAAAATATATCTATAAAAGAAAAATTAAAAATCTTAATAATGGAGTTGTTATTAATTATATAACACATTAACAAATAATTATAAGTAACATGTATATTAGAAGCTCTTCATTTTTTATTTGTACTTTTATAATTTTATTAATATTTTAAACTTTTATTCTTTCTAAGTAATGAATATAAAACACAATAGCCACTTTTCAAAAAGTTCAAACTAAATTGTTGAAATTTGGTTTTCAAATAGTAGGTCTAACAACAATTATTGCAATTTTTAATGTCATGTAATTAATTATTAAGAACGCTATAAAAAATTAAAATCTTATTCCTTGTAGAAGTTTCACTAAAGCACGAAGTTTGGGTTATTTCTCTCTCTATATATATAATGATAATAGCTTCAAGGGTTAATTACGTTATATTGGTGTGATGACGACGACATTTATAAGTAAACATGTATTACAACAAAAAGAAAGGACACAAATGTGATTAATATTTAATAATTTATAAGTATTTTTATAAAGTGTTATATGTAATGTGTCTTGTAAGTATTGTCATTATGGCGCTATTCTTTGTTAATACATCTCAAGAGATTTACGTAATTTAAAAATTTTCCTATATTTTAAAATATATTTATATACTTAATTATTATTTTTATTATATTTTTGTGATTAATATTTATTTTAATAGTGTAATTTTATTTTTAGGATTAAATAATAAATGTTAATCTACATCTTTAGCCGTCTAAAATTGACTTGTTGACTTCCAAAACCCTAAACCATACCTTATTTGCCAGCTTTAAATCATTTTGGGGTTTTATTAATTATGTGTTTTTTCATTTAGTTTATCTAACGCCAAGAAACGACTGCCAAGTGCCAACTTCCTCCACCTTTGCTTTCATCGTTGGCAGTGTTTCCTGTCTTCTGCTCACAGGGAGCAGTCCTACTAGCCGGCCTGCGCCTCTTTTCTGTAAACTTACAAAAGGGTAAATCTGTAACATTTCATTCATTCTTTTTCTTTCTTGCCTGGATATATTACCTAATTATGAGGGATCTCAATTCAACGAAATGGATAAAGCTTAACGTTTTTGTTGGGGTTTAACTTAAGCTACTGGTTCTCTTACTTGTTACTGTTGACATTACTATTCATGTCATGTATGTGAATGTTCATGTCTTTTTCAGTGGATGATGAGGACTGCTTCAGTGGATAATGAGGAATAAGGTTTTACCCGGTTGAATGATGATATCAATCCCTACCTTCTCATTGTGGGAATGCTATTTTTGGATTGTTTTTATTGTGATTTGAGACTATTCTATGCTTGGCTAATCCTTAAATTCTTGCTGGCTTCTTCCTGGTCAAATTGAGCTCTGGTGTGCTGATTAAGAATCTCATTTTCAATTGAATGATGAGCTCTTTTCTGTTTTACATATATAAAAAAGTAAATATTTTTTGCTTGCTTGCTTCTTGGCAGTGCTGGTAGAATGGAAATAAAATTCGGGTGACATTGCTTTGGTGGCAACTTTGTGTGAACCACAGCTCAAAAAGTTTAGTTCATGACAAATGTTGTCGCATTTATTATATCGTACTTGTCATAGTAGTAGCAGGAGTTTTCTTAAACCATGTGTCACCTCATCTCTCTCTCTCTTCATCCATACACCCACCTCTCCCTCCTCAGATAACGCCAGTATCATTAATCCTTTTTCATGTTCTTCTTCCTCAATTTACCAAAATTTCCCTCCCAAGTTTGAAGATGGTTTTGTAAATAACAATCACCATTACTCAAATTTGAAGTTTGTTAGAGGAATTTCAACTTTGTCAAGCTCAGAAAACAAGGAGAATGGAGATAAAGAAGAATTATTAAAAGGAAAAGAGTCAACATCATGGATTGATTTGTATTTGCCCACACAAACTCGCCCTTATGCTCATCTTGCTCGACTAGATAAGCCCATTGGTACTTGGTTGCTCGCTTGGCCTTGTATGTGGTATGATTGTTATGTTTTTATTTTTGTTGTTTTCTTTCAACTTTAGTTTCTTCGTTCCATTATTTATACTTTTTTAATTTCTTAAACTGATTCTAGCTTAGATTGGTGAAAGAAAGTTTTGCCTGTCTAATTTGTCATTCTAGGTCAATTTCCTTGGCAGCATCCCCAAGTCACCTACCAGATTTTAAGATGATGATGCTATTTGGTTGTGGGGCTTTGCTTTTGAGGGGTGCTGGGTGTACCATAAATGACCTCCTTGATAGAGATATCGACATAAAGGTAATAATGATGATTAATTTTTTCCAGGGGAACTTCTATATATCTTTGCATATGCAAGAGCTATTATTCATTTTTCTGTGAATAGATAGTCGAAATGTTCACATTGTATATGCTTTCTTGATCCTATTTAAACTTTCTATCGTATAGTTTTGGTAACCATTGGGTTACGGTAGAAGGAATCAGGATTATACTATAAGGAGTCTTGATACATATTCCTGCACATGGTAGACGCCATGTCTAGTTCTTCTTGCTTATTCAATTATCCTCACTTTGTAAAACTTTCAATTTTTCCCCCTCCCTTGGTTGTTGGTAGACTCAAAAAGACCTAAAGGTAAAACAAATGGTACAGCTTGTTTTCTTAGATAATGACTATTTATGTTGTAACTAGATTTTCAAGGTGCCTTCTAGCGCAACTGATTGGCACCAAGGTTTTGTCATATTTGTATCTTGCTATAATTTTGCTTCTTTGTTTTCACATCAATATCTCTGTTTTGTACATTGTAAAACATGGATATATACATACCCCATCAGTGCACCTCTTGGGATTTGACCCGCTAATAGGAAGATACTCCTACTTCCCTACCTCCCTACACTAGCCAACATGATGCATTTTTAATGTTTCTAACAGCTTTTGAATCATTGGTCAATAAATATGTGTTAATGATGAATCTTTTCTTACAACTTCCATATATATCTGTGGTATATTTTGAATGAATCTAAGAACCTTGGATGCAGGTAGACCGCACAAAGTTAAGACCAGTTGCAAGTGGTCTTTTGACTCCATTTCAAGGGCTTTGTTTTCTTGGTTTTCAATTGCTTTTAGGTCTAGGGATTCTCCTGCAACTCAACAATTACAGGTTTGTTTGCCCAACATTAAAAAGAATAATGACTGATTATGCCTATATACAATGTTATCTGACTTGTAGTTGTATTCTGTAAGTGATGCTATTTTCGACAAGCTTTCTTAGAGTGATTACTTTTGAACAAGGACAGTGTTGCCCAAGTTTTTCTGTGCCTTACTTTTCAGTACCTATTTCTCTTCTTAATCAGGGTTGAGTACTGCAGTTAATTGCAGATTTAGACATCAGAATACAACTGATTGTTCCAGTATGAACTTGAACTTTATGCCCAATGCCAACTTGGAGGCTCATACTCTATCTATTCTATATCCACAATTATACCTGTCATGTTGAAGGTGCCCCTGTTCCTGCATCAAGGAAGGTTGTTATGTATTGTGGTGAAGCCATAGGCATTAGTGATGAGCAGATTACTGAATTATATTTAGGTATTGCTAAAAAATGACATGGTAGTCAGTGTAATTGTGTATCTCTTTGGGTATTTCTAGGGATCAGTCATTTGACTGTTGGGGCATCATATAGACAATCAATGCATCATCCTTTTGTTGCTGACACATTATTGATGTCTGATTAAATGTTGCACTAATTTCTTTAAGTGCTTGATTTAATCTAGTTGTAGCTTAAAATGTGCATTTAAATCACGCTTGTGCAATCTTTTGAAATAATCACCTCCTTGATTATTTGTTACAGCCGCGTTCTGGGAGCTTCATCATTATTGCTAGTCTTTTCCTATCCGCTCATGAAGAGATTAACTTTTTGGGTAATTTTGTTTTAACATATTTTTTGTTTTCATTATATATGCATATGTTTTTTTTTATTTTCTGGCATTTGGTCAGGAGTTTCACGGACTGACATCTCTGTTGGATTTTGTTGCAGCCTCAAGCCTATTTAGGGTTGACATTTAATTGGGGAACCTTATTGGGATGGTCTGCAGTTAAAGGAAGTCTAGACCCCAGTATTGTATTGCCACTATATGCTGGTGGATTATTTTGGACCCTTGTGTATGACACAATATATGCTCATCAGGTACTCTACAGCTTAACTTAGATCTTTATGCTGCAAGTTTAAACATTTTTTTACTTTTAATTTCATCTACATATAACAGTCTTCCATCATTATCTTAAAAATGATATTATTCCATTTTAGGATAAAGAAGATGATTTGAAAGTGGGCGTTAAATCTACTGCCTTGAGGTTTGGAGATTCAACTGGGATATGGATCAGTGGATTTGGAATTGCCTGTATAAGTAGTCTTGCTCTCAGTGGATTTAATGCTGATATTGGTATGGTCTTCTTTAAATGCCTAACATTCATTGACTGTAGTTGGCTAATGATAACCTTTCTCTCATTTTCTTTCTTGTTCGTGATTTAAAAATGGATTAGGGTGGGCATTTTATGCGTTTTTGGCCGCAGCAGCTGGACAATTAGCTTGGCAGATATGGACTGTTAATTTATCAAGTCGTGCTGATTGCAATAGAAAGTATGTACCTTGCTTGTTTTGGGCCTTCTGCTTCTGTTAAGTGGTATATCACGTGGTATTATTTTCTATTTGTGAGAGGCAAAGAGAGAAATGGAGAAAAACTGGGTTATTTACATGAGAAGGGTTCAATGGTAACTTAGGTGGGAAAGCTGAATGGATATCCACAATTCATGAACCACTTTTATACTGGATGACCAAACTTACAAAAATTTTGATATAGGTTTTCAATCTAGTAACATTCTGTTACAAACTATTTATGATGGACTTGAGTGAATTTCTCTTACAAGTAGAACTTCAGGTAGGTAAGTTGATCAAAGACGAAATACAAGTACTTTCTTGACAACTTCAGAGTCCAATTATACCTGCTTTGGGCTTTTGAAGTGATATTACATTAACAGATATGCATATGTTGGCACATACGGGTGATATAGATTGGAATGAGAATTACTTGGTACAGATTCTGGATTGTACTATGTTTGATTATGTTGACTAGGTGATAGGAAACTGAGTGATTGATGATGAAGAAGCAACGTGGCTTGTTATTCCCATTGCTCAGTTTATAATCTTTTGCGGTATGGCATCTTTTAGCTGTTCTTCATTTGACTAAACTTGAATGGCATTGAATTGATGGCAAGTAGGTCAGCACTTGCATGTTTGAATTTGAGTTTCAAAGTTTAGAATACTGTTGCCGCACAAGGACCTGATTAATTCGACCACTGTTCAATTTAAGATGATAAGTTTATCAGCTTCCAGGATAAGAGATTATTATACTTACAAATTGATATTTTATTGATTTCAGATTTGTATCAAACAAATGGTTTGGTGCTGTTGTCTTCAGTGGTATAGTTTGTGGCAAGCTCTGGTCTTAGTGATATAGCTTTCTGTAAGTACTGTAAAACTTTCTACTCTTTTAGATCCTGTAACTCTGACGCTTCAATGAGATTGTTGTCTTTCCATTTACAATCTTTCCCATCCCTCAGTTTCTCTCCTTCTTCCACGTAGAACAGCTTGGTTTTGTTTTCTGATAGTTTAGCGTATTCTTTATCCGTTGCATGAATTTGCAGATAACTTGGGTTCTAAATCATTGAGACCGGAACAAATTTCCTCTGGATCAAGGTTGCTTGTGCCTCTATTTGAGCCTCAAGAAGCGCCTAGGAGTGCACCTTGTGTGTTATGTCAGAGCATACAAACTAAGAAATTCATGGGGTCATTCATGCGACTTCATTGCATATGGATCTGAGAGATTGTGTCATATACTGCATACGAGGCTTTAACAGTTGATGATGATGCTCTTTATAGAGCTTTTCAGCTTTCATACCATGTACTTGTTAAGGGTTCAAACACTGGTGGCTTAAATTATGTTTGATTAAAATTGTACAAAATTAAGTGAAAGCTTTTCCTTTTTTGGTACTGCTCGATGGAAAAAAGACGAGTGTCTTTTGTATTGCAGAGTATTAATACAAATAATACTGGACATTTATCCATTGCATCACTTGCCAAGATTATGATATACCTTCAGGAATGGTTTTACCACGCAACGAGCCTTTCACAGGTGCTCCAACCTTGTCTTGATCGAGGAGCTTTCTTGGATCACGAGTGCCATGGAAATGCTTTGAATCAGGGACCTTCATACGAGACCAATTTGTGTCATCCCCTGAAGCAGTGTTGTTACTATAAATAGTTATTGAGATTTTTTACTGCAATGTCTTTGACAGACGTTAATATTTTTTAAAAATTCAACTTTTATAAAGATTTTTGTGTGTGTTCTCATGTATTTATATGCAATCAAATCTGGTAAACTTGGAGATACTGTATGTCTACTCAACCGACTTGAGGACGATGGGGTGTATCTGACCATGGATTATAGTAATAATTATTTTCTAATTAATCCTACGTAAATTATAATTACCAAGACTGAATATTATAAATTACGAATATCTCTTCATAAGGGATATTAAAGGATTATTATTATTTGTTCATAAATAACAATATCACAATGTAATCAACTATAAGACTAAAAGGGTGGCAAGATTTCCTCATTCTACCCCAACACTTCCTCTTGGCTTATCTTTCTTCTGTATATATCTCAACCGTCCGTACAGGCTACTTTCAGTTGCTGGTGGCACAACTCGTTTTAAGGAATGACTCTGATGTATCTCAAGTAGTCTAACGTTGGTATTGCAAAGCAAGCAGAATCCTACACTGACACAAATCTCTTCTTTTGAATTGTAGTTTCGGATTTCCTAGGCCTTGCAATCTTTATATATTGTGTATATATATCATCACCAGCTCTATCTTCTATCTCTATTCGAACAGAGAGAGACAATGGAGAGAAGAACCCAAGAAGAAGTAGATGACGGCATTGGAAATTGCCCTTCAAGAAGGGAAGAGGTTGACGACAGGGTTATTGTAGAGGAAGCTTTCAGGGGCACCCAAGTGCCGCCATGGACCAAGCAAATAACTTTCAGAGCTCTAACTACGGCCTTTGGTTTAAGTATCGTCTTCAACTTCATAGTGTGCAAGCTCAACCTCACCACCGGTGTCATCCCCTCACTGAACGTCGCGGCCGGGCTGCTGGGTTTCGCCATCCTGAAGTTTTGGTCCACCGTGCTTGAGAAGTGCGGCATGTTGAGGCAGCCTTTCACCAGGCAAGAGAATACTGTGGTGCAAACATGTGTGGTTGCTTCCTCTGGAATTGCCTTTAGCAGTATGTTTACTCTCTCCAATCAATCCCCTCTAGTTTCTTAAAGCCACCTAATATACTTTTGCGATCCGCAACAGAACTGTATTTTGTATGAATACTTGCATGAAAAAGCTGACCTTGGGTCTTCTGGTTCACGTTTCTATCTTTTTTGTGTGTTTTAAAGTGTGCAGTAATAAACCAAATTCCAGTGTCAAACCTTATACAGTAACAGATTGTTATTGGTTGATTTATGTGCTTCTTGGATTACTGCTAGGTGGCACTGCAAGTTACTTGATGGGTATGAGTCCAAGAATAGCAGCTCAACTCGATGCCGGGAATACACCGGACAATGTGAAGGGGCTCTCCCTTGGATGGATGATGGGATTTCTCTTCCTTGTCAGCTTTGTTGGTTTGTTCTCTATCGTCCCCCTGAGAAAAGTAAGCACATAAACCTTCATCTTCTTGCTTCTTCAAAATTTCTGCAATATCCTTCTCACGTACTTACCTTGTTACAGCTGATGATATTAAGGTACAAGCTCACATATCCCAGTGGAACAGCTACTGCCTACCTTATCAATAGCTTCCATACACCCAAAGGAGCCAGGCTAGCTAAGTAAGCATGAATTACGAGAGCAGAATCACTGTTGTTTGAGACAGGACTGAAACTAATGTATATATGTCGTGATGATGACAGGAAGCAAGTTGCTGTTCTCTTTAAATCCGCCGTTGGCAGCTTCTTGTGGGGATGCTTCCAATGGTTTTACACCGCCGGTGATTCATGTGGGTTCACAAACTTCCCAACTTTTGGTCTGAAAGCCTTTAAGCAGAAGTAAGCTTTTAACTACTTGACTAGGACGAATCTAGTATTACTGTAAACTACAAATTCGCAGACTTGGGTACGTTAAAACCTTGGAACTGATCATAAAAATAATTGTCTCTCCCAGGTTCTACTTTGACTTCTCTGCAACCTACGTAGGGGTTGGAATGATATGTCCTTACATTGTTAACACATCTTTGCTTCTGGGAGCCATCATTTCGTGGGGGATTATGTGGCCGTTTATCGAATCTAAGAAGGGTATATGGTACAGTGCTAGTCTTAGCGGTACCAGTCTCCATGCCCTGCAAGGATACAAGGTACATACTCATACTCTTGGCGCTTATCAAGCAAGCTTATTTTGGCTCTGTTGTATTGTTTAGTAAACGATATTGGACATTATGAATACAGGTGTTTCTTGCAATTTCAACCATGCTCGGTGATGGTCTTTTCCACGTAATCTACATGCTACTAAAGACTCTAATCAACCTGGCTACTCAGACATCATCATCATCAAAAAGGAAGGATTCATCTGTCGTAGCACCTGAAGACCTCGATGCTCATATCACAAATTATGATGAGCAACGGAGAAATGAATTCTTCTTAAAAGACCAAATTCCAATTTGGGTAGCGTTGCTTGGCTATGTTGGTCTGGCGGCAATATCTATCATTACTGTTCCTCTGATCTTTCACCCATTGAAATGGTACCATATCCTCACCGTCTACGTCATGGCCCCGGTTTTCGGCTTCTGCAACGCCTATGGCTGCGGTCTCACCGACTGGTCTCTGGCGTCCAACTACGGCAAAGTTGCAATCATCATTTTCAGCGCGTGGATTGGACTCCCCCAAGGTGGCGTCCTCGCCGGACTTGCAGCTTGTGGTGTGATGATGAACATAGTCTCCACAGCATCTGACCTCATGCAAGACTTCAAGACAGGATATCTAACTCTCTCTTCCCCTCGTTCCATGTTCTTCAGCCAAGTCTGTGGCACAGCCATGGGTTGCGTTCTGAGTCCTCTTGTCTTTTGGATATTCTACAAAGCTTACCCCTTAGGAGACCCTAATGGCACCTATCCAGCACCCTTTGCGGGAATATACCGAGCCATGGCGCTTCTGGGCACAGAGGGTGTCTCTTCCCTTCCAAAACACTGCCTCACTATGTGCATCGGATTTTTCGTTGGAGCTATGGCGATCAACCTCGTAACCGAGCTACTAAGAAAGTACGAGACCAATTACAGAATCTACAGGTTCATGCCAATTCCAATGTGCATCGCTATACCATTCTATCTGGGTGCCTACTTTGCCATAGACATGTGTGTTGGAAGCTTGATTCTGTTCATATGGGAGCGGAGGAACAAGCAGAAGGCTCGTGACTACACACCGGCGGTGGCTTCAGGACTCATCTGCGGTGACTCTCTGTGGGGAATTCCACAAGCCATACTTTCTCTGGCTGGAGTTAATCCTCCTCTATGCATGAGGTTTCTTTCAGCCTCTCAGAGTGCTAAAGTCGACAACTTTTTAGGCCGTTAGTAATTCCTTTCTTAATTTTGTCTGTACAATGTTATTTTGGAACACAATTACAATGTTTAGTAGCCTTTTTATTTTTATTGATTAATATCACTTAAAACCTTAAAAAAAAAGAAAATTTCAAAATCCTAATCACTCTTAAAACCTAAAAAAAAGGAAAATTTTAAAATCCTAATAACTCTTTTATGATCAAAATATTATAGATTTAAGCTACAAAAATATTTTTTTATCATCATCATCATCATCATCATCACTCAGTCTGAAATCTCGCATTGAAGTAGGGTCTGAGGAGATCCGATAGTATGCAGCCTTACCCCTACATAATAAAGAGGTTGTTTCCAGTAGACCCACATGCAGATGAGACAATAAAAGAATGATGCAGGTAACAGAATCAATTCATAAAACAAAAAATCCATGAAAATACAAATAATGAGGAAATAAAAGTACTAAATAGAAATGATAATAAAAATATCTGAATTTCAAGATAGAGCTAAAATAAATGCAAATAACAATAAGAATACTAATCACACATAAATACTAATAATAATAGTAATAATCAATATTCCATAATAATAGTAAGAAGGACAAAACCAAAACTAATACATAAAATAAAAGTATAAGAGAAGAGTTGAAAAGACAAATAATTAGAATAATAGAAACTAAGAAAAAGACGAAAAGACAATTAAATAAAAGTACTAAAAGAAGAATTGAAAAGCAATGTTATTGAAAAGCACTTCTACACTCACAACTTCCTCGTGCTAGTAATAAATCAATGCAAGAAACAAACTATTAACCATGCACACGAAAAAAAATCCAGCGAATCTTGACCTCCCCAATTATTAAACACATAACTTATAGCTAGAAAACTTAATAATCACCCCAGCAAGCGCAAGAGGGGTGCAAAGATGAAATTAAAGTAGCTGAAAAATCTTGAGAGAGAAAAATAGGAAGAGGAAGATATACAAAAATATATTTTTATAAAATATAAAAAAAGGTTGTATATAATTGATATCTTTCTTCCAATTTTTATTAAACGGAGAGTTTTACATATTAAAATTATTGTTATTGTTTGAAAGTTCGTTGCTAAATCTTGATAGAGAAAGAACACTGCCATCATTTAAGGTCTGTGCATTCAAAAGTTCAAATTGGAATGAAGTAGAAACGCTCCCAAGAAAACACTGAAGGCTTAAAAGGATCAGTTTAAAATTTTAGGACTCAATTGAGTTGATAAGAGATTCTTTTGATTTAAGTGAGATCGAAGATTCGAATTATTTTTATGTATATATCCGTTTAAAATTTGAGATCAGAATTTTATCTTTCCCAAAAGATCTATTCGGTTCTAACGAAAATTAATCTAAATATAAATAACTTAAAGATATTTTTTTATAATTATTTTTAAAAAAAATACATAGTAGACAATAAAAAAAAAAGTTTCTGACATCTCAAAAGGGCATGCTTTGGGTCCATAGACGGTAACTATCAAATCCAGATAGTCACACACATTTCAATTTCAAGCTATAACGGACACAAAACTCTCAAGTTCAATCAAATATCAATAAATTGAACAACACAAGCAGAGGACTTTCGAGTTTTGGAGTCTATAAGCAAAATGATCTTGAAAGGAGGCGCACTGAAGAGAACATATGCGACAGCAAAATATGTTTCATAAATAAATTATAAATTATAAATTATAAATTTGTGTTTTTTATTTTTTAAATTTTTATTAAAAACAATGACGAAATATATTTAAATATTATTAAATTATATATTTAAAATTAAGTCGTACTAATAATATTAATAAATTAATTTTATTATTTATAATTCTTTGTTTTAAAAAATTAAAATGGGATTAAAGAAAAAAATAAATTAAATTAAAGGAAGCTGGTCTCTTTTACGTAAATAAATAAAGCATTCTTAAGAAAAAGAAAAAAACAAAATCGGACCGTCTCATTCTCTCGCTCTCACGATTAGCAGCTAATGGCGGCCGCCGCGACAAGCATGGTTCCCGCGGGGCGGGGCATGAGGAGAACGACTGCCGGAAACGACGAGAGGCTAGTTTTTGAGACGACTGAGGGCGTTGAACCTATTACCAGCTTCGATGAAATGGGCATTAAGAACGACTTGCTTCGCGGAATCTACGCCTATGGTTTCGAGAAGCCCTCCGCCATCCAACAGAGGGCGGTTATGCCCATCATTAAGGGCCGTGACGTTATCGCTCAGGCTCAGTCCGGTACCGGCAAGACCTCCATGATTGCTCTCACCGTATGCCAGCTCGTTGATACCTCTTCTAGAGAGTAAGCGAAACCCTTGTTGGTGAAATTTCTTAATTTCTTTTCTGCTTTTTTTTTTCGGTTGAGTTTCCTAGTTTGGCATTTAGTTGTACCATTATCTGCTAAGGAGATGCTAATTATAAGTGGAACAAAATTCGATGATGTCCCCATGGTTTCATGTATGAGTTATTGTTGTTATTATAATTTATAGGCCTGTTGATTTTGTTGTCTGGGAATTAGTAGTTTTCTTTCTGTTCATTGTTGTATTTGTATTTGTTGGACGGTGTAAGTTGTTGTCAACTTGCACAGGAAACCCCAATAAATCAAAGTTCCCAATTTAACATAAAATCTTTTTTTTATTCGTCAATATTCAAACTGATGTCTGGGGATTGTAGGGTTGAAAAATTTTGAGCCTTGTTTCAAATTTGAATTGTTGAGAATTATCGACATTCCATTAGGCGTTACCTCCTTAAAGAAATAGAGCGTATGTGGTTTCCAGTTTCAAGGAACTAAGTAAAAGCGTTTTACAATGTGTTGTTGCATTGATTTCTTTTGATTCTGAGGAATAAGTTAGTAAGGTACGAACTAAATGCTTATGATGTTTATTGGTCCAATGAAGAAGATGACAAACTGGAAAAAGAGGCTTAGCATTTTTTTCATGCTACATGTGCCTCTCTCTCCTTCCACTCCATCTCTCTTGTCTTTGTTTGCGGGGTATTTTATTAACTTCACTGTTGATAACTTAAGGCTGTGGATCTTCCTAGGACCCTTTGTTTCGATTCTGCTTCATTAATGTTGTTGAAAACATCTTCAGGGTTCAGGCATTGATATTGTCACCGACAAGGGAATTGGCTGCTCAGACAGAAAAAGTAATATTGGCAATTGGTGATTATATTAATATACAAGCTCATGCTTGTGTTGGAGGCAAAAGTGTTGGTGAGGATATCAGAAAACTGGAGTTTGGAGTTCAAATTGTATCTGGAACTCCTGGCAGAGTCTGTGACATGATCAAGAGGAGGACATTGCGAACTAGAGCCATTAAATTACTAGTCCTTGTAAGTTGATGCTTTTCTTTTCAGCTTAGGCTGGTTTGCACGTATTATTTGAAAGTAGACTCTGCAACTCGTTAATAATTGTTGCAACCTTTTTATAAAGTAATACAGTTTTTAGGCATGTTTGCTTAGACTTATTGACAATATTAATTTCTATTTCTTCTTCTCATCCAGGATGAATCTGATGAGATGTTGAGCAGAGGTTTTAAGGATCAAATTTATGATGTGTACAGATATCTTCCACCAGAGCTACAGGTTCTCTTGCCCTTTGTGCTGTCTGATTAGATATCTTAAATGTACATGTACACATTTTTTCGTCTATTTGTACCTTCAGAAAGGTCCTTTCTACACTCTTACCAGCATAAAAATGAAAGACCAATGTTGAACTGCTTTAGGTTCCACTTATTGCTGCTTATGCTCCTCCAACTTCTTTTGGACCTTAAGTTTAGTTACCAGAAATGAGTGACTGAGTCTCATGCATTCTCATTTCTTGACAATTTGGTATGTAGCAAGGGGTCCAATAAGCTGGGAACAAATACGAATACTTTCCATCTTTGCATGCTAACATTGAAACACTAGGGTTCAGCTTGAAGGGGAGTCTAATAAGTGAATTGTGGTTGCCACACTCTATTCATAGTGAATAACGAACTGTTAAATTCACTGACTTTCTCAGGAAAGAGGTGACCGAAGTGTTTTTCCTATCCGTATTGTAAGGCAATTTCTATATGATTGTCGTAATTTTTTGGTCACCCCTTCGTGCTGTTTTGCTTTCTTTGCTGGAATCCTAAATGGATTACTGATTAGAATATTAGCCTTTTGATTTGGGTCCCATGCATGAAAGATAGGAAGTTTTGTTGCAAGGTAGCTGAATTCCATCAGTGAACTGGAGAATGGAAGATCCCATTACCTTGAAGTTTTGTCTTGTTGGGGGTCTTACATGTCAAAGCTATAATTCAATTGGGTTTGCTGATAACCTTGTTGTCACAGGTTGTCCTGATTTCTGCCACACTTCCGAATGAAATTTTGGAAATGACCTCCAAGTTCATGTCAGATCCTATAAAGATTCTTGTCAAGCGTGATGAGTTGACTTTGGAAGTAAGTACTTGGTTGATATTGAAAATATTCGAATGACTAATTGGCTGGAATTTGATGCCAACTCTTGATTGTCTGTCTTCCTTTGCTGGCAGGGGATCAAACAATTTTTCGTTGCAGTTGAAAGAGAGGAGTGGAAGTTTGATACTCTTTGTGACCTTTATGATACTCTAACCATCACTCAAGCTGTTATTTTCTGCAACACAAAGAGGAAGGTAAAGCCACCAAAATTTTCCCCTCATTTGCTATTTCTTAAAATAAAATAATGGGTTTTTTCGGAATAAAAGCATCTGATACTTATGTTGAACATTGAGGTTGATTTAGATAATTCTTTACTACTTTGCCGTTTTAACGTGAAAAAAATGTTTGCTACATTGTTGGATGCCTATTATTTTACTCCAGAGATACATATGTACTGCAAATGTAATTGTCCATAAATCCAGTTAGGATTTTATTTTGGCTACGCTTACAATGCCCCTGCTACAAGTAACATGTTTTAGGATGTGATGCATCTTTAGGTGGGGAAAAGCAGGATTTATTGCCATTGTTTGGTGAGTTTTCATAGAAATGATTATAGGAAAATAATTAGACCTTGACTTATGAACTTACCCTCATGACGTGTATTTGTTTCATCTTGCTATATGAAGACTTCTAGGCTTTTGTTCCTGATTTTGTACTCAAATCTTGTTTGATATGCTATCTGTTAATCATGGTTCTATTTCTGAGGCAGGTGGATTGGCTGACTGAAAAGATGCGCAGCAACAATTTCACAGTTTCATCAATGCATGGTGATATGCCTCAAAAGGAAAGAGATGCAATAATGGGAGAATTCAGAACTGGTACCACCCGTGTACTTATAACGACTGATGTCTGGGCTCGTGGGCTTGATGTGCAACAGGTAAGTTCTCTCGTATTCTTCTTCCCTTTGAGTGTTTTACTACAAAGTATATTATGTACTTAAAAAGGCCAGATAATGTTGAAATGAATTTTCTGTAACTTTTAATGGCACTCTAAATCAAGAGCAGGACGAACAGATCAATTGGAGTGACATTGTCAAAAATTCTGATAAAGATTGTCAAAAGCACTCCCACCTTCTCAACAGAATTTGCAGTTATCCAACTTATAGCTTGATATGATCTTTAATTAGTTTTCTCGATAGATTAAAATAAATATTTTGGTTTTGACTGGCTGCTAACTTTTGCACTTGGACTTGACATAGTGTGCTATAACCATGCTATGTTAAATGTGCTAACCTTGTTAAATTAATTTCGTGCATCTGGTGTTGCGGAGCTGTTTATTTACTAAACAAATTTAGTAGGATCAAAGTTGCTGCAAACTAATGTGTCTTTTGGGTAGATTCATTTTCAAAAGATGTCTCATGTGGATACAAAATGGAAACGTGAAACTAGTCTAATGAATAATAAGTGTTGTACATTATCTAGTGATGAAATTTTAGTAGAACTTTTTAGTAACAGTGTGAGTTTTCGGTCTCGAAGAAGTGTTAATGGACCACTCAAGTGCCTTTGCTTTTGCATAGGTTGGTGAGATTTCTGATGCACAAGCCACCATGTCTGTTTCAGGTGTCTCTGGTGATCAATTATGACCTTCCAAACAATCGAGAGCTTTATATCCATAGGATAGGTCGTTCGGGTCGATTTGGACGAAAGGTACATACTTTATTTCTATCCATTTCCTTCAATAGAAAATTTCCTCAAAATATTTTTCACTTCTGACAGTATCGACCAATGTAGTTACTAAAAAACTTAAATCTCTGGAACTGTGTTCAAGCCTAATACGATGGGATTTCATTAAATGCCTATCTCTGGCTCTGTAGGACTATCCTGATTTATTTGGTTATCCCATGAACCTTTTGATGACTTGCAGGGTGTGGCAATAAACTTTGTTAAAAGTGATGATATCAAGATTTTAAGAGATATTGAGCAGTACTACAGTACCCAAATCGATGAAATGCCGATGAATGTTGCTGATCTTATATAAAAGCTGTTTTCTATTTGCCTGAGGGATGGCGTTTGCAGCTGTGTGAAGTGATATCGACCCTTTGTACAATATTTTTGTTGGATTGGAATTTTCTTATAATATTAGGGCAGCGTTTGAGGCGGAAATTGAGATTTTGTTTTAACCTCTTCTAAATTTCAAGGAAGGAAAGATGTATCTTATAATCTTGATTGAAGTTCAGGTGCCTATGATTTAGTTAATCAAGCACTATATGCAGAAATTTTGTCTTATTTATGTTTAAACTCTTGCATATGACTAATATTGGACTGTAATTTATATCGGTCATTGTCTTTATTAAATTAATCTTCAAGTCATGGTAGTAGGCATAAATTCTCTAATCTTATTGAGCAGAGTGTAGAGTCACTAAAAAGAATTGGGTTAGGTTAATTATTGTCCAAATAATTAGAACTAGTTGTTGGGATAGTTGATCTTTACCACTTATAAACTCTTTAATATTTTCATGTTTAGGTAATATGGGATATTCTAAAATCTGACTTCCATCCTTTGATGGTATATTATATTGTGAGAAAAACAACTGGGACATGATTCAGATTATTTTAAAAGCTGATATTCATGAGTAAGTTTCGAAATTTTTCATCACAATAGTCAAAAGGCCCTTTGTAAGTCCTTTAAAGGGCTAATTTCCAATATTCTTTTATTTGAACAATCATAATACACAATAATCACGATTCACATGTACCAGTATCTTCATTAATCATAATCAAGTACAAGACTAAAGCCCCATACATGGAAGAGGAGATAAAAACCGCTTTATTTTCAATGCACCCTGATAAATTGCTAGGACCAGATGGCTTCAACCCAGGTTTTTTTTAGACCTACTGGGACTTAATTGGGAAAGATGTGGCTCAAGCTTGTCTTCGCACTTTGAATGACGGTGATCCTTTGCCTGGCTTAAACAGAACCAATATTATCCTTATACCGAAGAAACAAAAGTCAGAGACTATGGCTGATTTACGACCGATTTCATTGAGTAACGTTATTGACCGTATCATATGTAAGACAATAGCCAACCGATTGAAGCAGATTTTACCACATATTATTTCGGAGACTCAGAGCGCCTTCATTCCAAATCGGTTGATTCCTGATAACATCATTGTGGCTTCATTCCAAATCGGTTGATTCCTGATAACATCATTGTGGCTTATGAATTGTTCCATTCTATCAAGAGGAAGACTCAGGGTAAAGTGGGTTCTCTAGCACTCAAAACAGACATGAGCAAGGCTTATGATAGAATAGAGTGGGAGTATCTGAAACAGATCATGCTGAAGTTGGGTTTTCATGATACACGGGTTTCAAGAATTATGAACATTGTAACATCGGTGACTTATTATTTTGTTCGCGGAAACGAAGAATATGGACCATTGATCCCCAAAAGAGGATTGCGGCAAGGAGACCCGCTGTCTCCATATTTATTCATCATTTGTGCGGAAGGATTATCTATGAGCTTAAAACAATTACAAGCCCGAGGATATATTCATGGGACGGTCGTTGCAAGAGGAGCAACTCCAGTGTCACATCTTTTTTTTGCTGACGATGCCATTTTTTTTGTTAGAGCTACAGTGGAAGAGGCAAGTACATTGAAATCTACCTTTCATCTTTATGAACAGGCATCGGGTCAACAAATCAATCTTGGCAAATCCGGTATATCGATCACTCCTAATACTCCCTCTACCATGAAAGAATTGATTTGCCACACTTTAGGGGTTGCAGAAACTTTGGAACCTTCCAATTATCTGGGCATGCGGTCGGTCATAGGAAGGGAAAAGAGACAAGTTTTTCATTATGTGACAGAAAAACTTACAAAGCGAATACAAGGATGGAAAGCCAAGGCGTTGTCCAAAGCTGAGAAAGATATTTTGTTAAGAACGGTCGCACAGGCTATGCCCAACTATTTGATGTCGCTTTTTTTACTGTCAATCTCTACTTGTCAAGAACTGGAGACCTTGATGAACGGTTTCTTCTGGCATAATGGGGGAAGAGATAATAGGGGTCTCAGATGGATGCAATGGAAGAAGCTAGCAGTACCAAAAGTTTTTGGGGGCTTGGGGTACCGAGAGTTTAGACAATTTAATCTTGCCCTGTTGGCAAAACAAGGATGGAGACTCCTCAAATTTCCAGATTCGATCGCAGCAACAATCCCTAAAGCCAGGTACTTTCCTCATACGGATTTCTTTTCCGCAGACTTGGGAAACAATCCTAGCCAAATTTGGAGGAGTATACACCAAGCCAAGTCTATCTTAATCCAAGGATGTCGAAGAAGGTTTGGAAATGGGCAGGATATACAGATCTGGCGCGACCCCTGGCTGATGGATGATAGCGATCCGTTCGTGCAATTAGAATGTATCGCGGAAGTTCATTACGTTGCCGATTTAATGAAAGGAAATCGATGGAATGAAACAAAAATTAGAAGGGTCTTCATCCAACGAGATGTAAAGCTAATTTTACAGATCCCCCTTAGCTTCTCAAGAAGACAGGATGACTGGTTGTGGATGCTTAACAATCAAGGGGAATATAGAGTAAAAGAAGGGTATCGACTGGCCATGGAAGACGTGAATGTAGAGTTTCGAAATACAACATTCCCATGGGAGAAGATTTGGCAGCTACATATTCCTGGTAAGGTTAAACTATTTCTCTGGAGGCTGTTGAGGAAGGCAATTCCGTGTAGAGCCAATTTAAATGGAAGACACGTGGACATAAGAGATACATGTCCTATTTGCCACAACACTTCAAAAACTGAAGACCACCTGTTCCTTCACTATGATTTTGCTCGATCGGTTTGGTCTCTGTTTTCTGCTGATTGGTCTTTATCCCATACGGTTACGCTACATCGTTGGTTATCCTCTGTTATGTTGGGTGGATCAAAGCCTCAGCAGGAGAAATATTGCATGATATTATGGAGCTTATGGACTTACAGGAATGAAGTTATATGGCAGCAAAAAATGAAGGATCCTTACTCAATTTTTCATAGGGCCACCATGGTATTATCGGAATGGAAGCATGCCCAACACAGGAAACAAAATTCATCAGCAAGACGTCAACTCATACACCCTTCTAAGTGGCAAGCACCCGCACAGCACCACTATAAATGTAACGTTGATGTGGCACTATTATCTTCGGGTTTTTATAGATTGGGAATGATAATCCGAGACTACAAAGGGCTAAACTGTGCAGGTAAACTAATGATTTTACTAGGTTGGCGGGATCCTCAAATTGGGGAAGCGTTATGTTTTCGAGAAGCTCTCAGTTGGATTAAAGGCCTCTCTTATGGGCCTATTTGTGTGGAAACAGATTGTCAGATAGTTACTCAATTTCTAACATCAGCGCATCAATTTCCATCATACTTTTCGATGATTATTGAAGATTGTAAAGCTCTTCTTCAAGAGCATCGGTTTATTTCTACTGCTTTTGTTAAAAGATCAGCGAATCAGGTTGCTCATAAAATAGCTAAGACGACCAATTCTATGTCTGATTTTGAATGGGGGGTATGCCCTCCTTTTTTTTTTCTTTTCTGTATGACGTTTTATCTTTAGATATGAATAATATGCGCTGAACGCAATCTTTAACATTTTTTAAAAAAAGTACAAGACTAATAAAAGCTACGATGGACATACGCTATTAATTCAACATACTCTCTTTCTTGTACTACTGGATTAACTCTCGTCCTTAATTATGATTATAAACAAGAATTATGTTTAAAATTGATGTCTTCTTTTAAAGGACCATTCAATTCTATATTTAACAACATACATTGCAATCAAATATATAAAAGATAGAAAATCCAGAAATAATATATTTATTAATGCATAAAAGAGTGTTAAATATATATAACATTATTGTCTAATAATTATCGGTATACATAATGCCCATATTCTTTATATGAACATTTTGGGCGGTAACCCCTTTGTTAAGGGGTTAGTTAACATTAGATTGATGCTAATATCTTTATTAACATTATGCATTTTTTAGTTTTCTTCTTAACAACAAAGTATTTCAATTCTATATGTTTAGCACATTTAGATTACTTGTCATTATTAGAGAAGAAAAATATTGTAGAATTATTATAGTATATTTTCAATGGCCTAACTATACTGTCAAGAATTCCAAGCTTTGAAATAAAGTTATGCAACCATTTAACTTGAATCATGGCCTCAAAGCATGCCACAACTAAGCCTTTATAGTGAATGTAACAATTGTAAACTACTTTACACTCTTCTATAAGATGACTCCTCTAGCTAACAAATAAATATAGTCAAAAGTAGATCTTGTATCTACACAGCCTGTAAAGTCTAAATTTGAGTATCTAACCACTTTAAAGTAATCAGACCTCCTAAAAGTGAGAATGTGCTCTTTAGTTTCCTGTAAATATCTCAAAATTTTCTTTACAAATTTTCAATGATCTATACCAGGATTACTCTAGTATCTGTTTAATATTCCTACTGCAAAGCTTATGTCTGATCTTATACATGTTTGAGCATATGTTACTAGACTAGAAAAATAAAATTACTTTGATTGGCCTTCAAATATATACACCAGTCATCGATATTTTCTTTAAATCTAAAAGAAAAAATAGTATAATTGAACTTAAGATACTATTTTTAGGAAGCTTGTTTAAGTCTGTATATTAACATCTTCAGTTTACACACTATGAATTCCTTTGCAGCCTTATAAACCCTGGTGATTGATCCATATATACTTTTTTTTCTCTCTAAATCTTCATTCAAAAAATCATTTTTGACATTCATTTGGTGTAATTCTAGATTATAATAAGCCATTAAAGCTATAATAATTCTATGCAAGTCCTTTTAGGAGACTAGTGAAAATGTCTCATTATAATCAATACTATCTTTTTGAGCAAATCCTTTAGTAATTAGTCTAATGGTAGCACTTTAGGTTACAAAAGAGTCACATTTAGTATTAAAGACTCACGTACAACTAATTCTCTTTTGACATTCTATTAATTCCATAAGGTCCAGACACCATTTTGTTTCATATACTTAAACTCATTTTTCATGGCATTTAACCAATTATCATAATTTTCGCTATTCATACCTTGTGAAAAAATCCCTAGATCATTTTTATTCCCAATTCATTTTCAAACTCGTGTAGATATACCATATAGTCATAAAAATAATTAGTATTCTTTCTCTTTGAGACATTTTTAATTCCATTTGTTCTAATTTTTTTACTATAGGTTCATTCACTTTTTGTTCTATTTCATTATGAATAGTGGTTCATTGTTCTTCATGATTATTAAGTGGTTCAAATACTTGTTGAAGAACAACTTGGGTAGGTGTATAACCCACATGGACTTACACAACCGTAGGAATTACATTCTCATTTTCTAAATATTCACTCCGCATGATGTTTCACTCCCACTAGTCTCACTATCTTCAAAGAACTTGACATTCCTAGTTTACACAAATCTTGTAGTAAGTTGACGTTCTTAGTTTACACAATTCTTGTAGTGTAGCTAGGATAATAGAATCTAAACTCTTTAAACTTCTCTGGATAACCAATGAAATAACCACTAATTGTTCTTGCATTCATTTTGTTTTCGTATGGATTATAAATACTAATTTTTGCTTAGCAACTTCAAATATGTAGGTGCCTTAAAATAGGTTTCCTTTTAGTCTACCATTTAAAGGGAGTCTTTGGAATTGTCTTATTAAGAACCTTATTACAATTTTTAGAGCATATGTCCACAAAAAAGTAGGTAAAGATGAATTGTACATCATACTCCTAATTATATCTAAGGATTTTCTATTATGTCTTTCAGTCATACCATTTTGTTATGGTATACTTGACATTATGTATTGTGCATAAACATTACGTCTTTTAAGGAATTTAGCAAAAGGACCAGGAATTTGACCACTTTCATCATATTTACCATAATATTCATCACCTTTGTTAAACTTGATTTTTTCACCATTCTATCTAATTTTCTTTCAATCTCATTAATATAAACCTCTAAGGTGTTTACAATCTGTGATTTATCATGTGATGAATAGACATATTTGTAATATAAATAGACATTTATAAAGATGATAAATATTTTTCTTTATTAAAAATAGGCATATCAAGTGGTTCACATACATTAGTGTGAATTTTTTCAAGAAGATGAATAAATGAGTTACCTTTCTTTATCCAAGGTATTTACTTAATAGTAATTTTACCTTTATTCTCAAACTATACATTGTGACATCCCTTTTGGAATTGCCCAACCTTCCTACAAAAATGACATTTTTTTTATCATGTTCCTTCTTATGGGTATCAGAGAATTCTCCGTTAACTTTCAGGGTCCTTTCAGGTATCAGAGGATTCTCCGTTAACTTTCACGGTCCTTTCACTTTCTTATATTTCTTTCCACCTTTCTCACTAACTCCTTGATTCTTAAGATAATTAATGGAGTTACTTCTCTAGTTCTTAAGTCTAATCTCTTCCTAAACCAGCATACTATGCAACTCTTGCACATTCCATTTGTCCTTCATGGTATTATAATTTATTTGGAAGGACCATCCTCAGACAATAATGGGTTCAAGATGAATTGCAAAAAGAAGTTCTCATCCACATCCATTCCCAAAACTTAAGTTTTGGCACAATATTTGTCATCTCAATGATATGTTCATACATACTACATGATCAATAAAATTTCAAAGTGGTTAATTTACCTATAAGAGTCCCAACAAGAGACTTGTTAATAACCTGGGAGTGCTCTTCCGAAAACTTAAATAATTTCTTGGCATTTTCAATTTTGAAAAAGAGCAGACTTAATGTTACCAATAATTGTCATCTTTATATACATCAGATGCAATAAAGATAGATTTTCTCCTCATCAGTGCTCAAAATATTCAAAACATCTAGTTTTTCAATTCTGAGTGCTAAAGCTAAGTCCAAAACTTCAATGTAGAGGTTTATTTATTCACTCAGTCTGAGTCGTATAACAATATGCTACAAACATTTAGATAAAATTTACAAATTATATATTAATGTTCACCTTTTAGCAATCCATTAATATACCATAAAGCATATAATGATGCTAATTTATAAACAATTCGGTAATTACACATACACCAACTATAAATATTACTATCTTTGGATGTCTAAACATAACTAATTGTGTATATGCATTACTTACCCACCTTTGAGTGATTTCTGAACATTCTATAGCAGTGCCCGCACGGATAGCTCGGTTGACAATCTAACAGGGTAACTTGGGACAAGGACCAAGGTTCGATTTCCGGTAACGGGAGCGCATAGGCCGCTCTACTAGGTGGTCGATCGAGATCAAACCGTGGTTTAACCCCTCACAATTTGGTCGGGCCCAATTGTGGAGGCAGCTGGGGTGGCTGATTCCATCTTTTGGGACAAGAACATTCTATAGCAGTGAACTTCAATTTACCTATAATATTACAATTCATTATAATCAAATTATAAGTAATTGAAATTTACCTATGGTTCACTGACGTAAACTTCTCACCTAACGTCTCTTTCCCAACCTTCCAATTTCACTTATTTAATTACTTAATGGTATATTGTGAGAAAAACAATTATAAGCAGAGACATAACCTAAACTATTTTAAAAATCGACATCCATCAGTCAAATTTAAAACTTCTCATCAAAGTGGCCAAAAGTTTTTTAATAAATTATTAAATCCTCTAACTGTTTTTCAATGGAAGAGTCACTTAAAAGGACTAATTTCTAACGTTCATGTCCAAAATGTTATCATAAGTACATATTTTTTTAGAGTTCTTAAAAAAATAACCAAAAAATGCTATTCATATTGAGTGCAACAAATCTGTTGGTCAATGCTTTCAACTTTTAAATTATCAATAAAAGATGTCCAATTCAATAGTTCATAAAGGATATTGGACTACTATCATTGAATTATCGAAAATAAGATTATTTTCACATGTGAACTAACTTTCAAAGCATAATGTTCTTCATTTTAATAAAATGGTTAGCTAAACAAACTAGCCCAAATCCCGCGCCTCAGTGAGACTTCAATTGGGTGTTGATGATAGCTGCCGAAACAAGCTAGATTACTTCTCTTTGTCCATTAGAGATATTTGACATCAGCAAAAGACCAAAAGAAGGTGTCCTATAAGAATATATAGAAAAAGCAGGAGATAACATATGCAAAACTATCAAACTTTTTGAGATTTTTTTTAATTTAATGCCTAATTTTTAAAAGTTTTTAGTTTAGTGTCTTAACTTTTCAATATTAGCACAAATTAGACCACAATATTATATTTCATTATTATCGCTAATAGATGGACATCAACGTAATATTTAATAGATATGTCACATTATTAAAAATAACTTTTAACTTGATTGATACAAATTTTAATAGGTTAATCACTAAATTGAAAATTTTAAAAAGTTTAACATTAAATTGGAGAAAATATCAAAAGATTGATGGCTTTTAAATCTTATCCTTAAAAACTAATAGAATAGATTGGTAATGCTTAATGTTATGTTATAATGGTGTTGTTGCTGAAATAGAAAAAGGAAATGAGACTAAATTAGGAAAATGTGAATTGGAATTTGACCATTATTATTATTGAAGAAGTCCTTTAGTTTCACTTTTCAAACCTTAAGAGTTTAGTAAATATCATGTAATTATAATTGGTTCTGTCGGATTTTATTGGGGCTGGGCGCTGCTGCTTGAATCCATGAGATTGACTGATTCTGGGTCAAAAATACCTACAAAACAACAAAGGCACGCCGGGGTTTGATTTCCAGTAGGCCCCTCCGACGCTCAAGTCAATCTTTTGAGAGAGTTTTGGTGGCTGATAAATAATGAGAAAATAGGGTTATGGGAATCGTATCTCATTCATGATGAGGTAATGAATTTATATGGCTAATACCTTTGGGAATTAGGTTAATCCTCAAGGGATGGGCCGATCGGTCCATGCGCCGTTCTGAGTCTGAGCTTGGACCTAGCACGACCGATCTAACCAATAAGAATTGACTTCCTTTGATAACATTTTCCTTGTCTTTTCTCCATAGTAACTTCAAGAGTTCTTTATATGCAACTATACAACTAAGAACTAATTTTTAAGGGTCAAGAAGAAGGATGTACATGTATCGACTTTCAGAAGTCAACTGCGAAAAATTAACTTGTGAAACAAGTATAGGTTGGTCGCTCCGCAACACAGCTGCTGTCTTTAAAGCTCTCAGCATATGGTAAGAACATGTATTCATATGCATATATGTATCTGCTATGCTTAATTCCTGTTTCTGGGTTATGTTCGGACTATCATCTAATATCATGTTTATCATCTAATATCATGTTTATCCCAGTTGTTGTATGGAAGTAATCATTTTGTTATGAATGTTGCTCAAGGCAAAGTTGATGCGTCAAGTCCTCAGAAACCCAAAGAACTTCTCAACAAGAAATGGAGGGCTGTTGCTGGAAGAGTTGATTACCCTCTCATCTGATGGTAAACATAGTCCCCTTAGAATGTTCTCCAAGGAAGAGCTGCATAAGGCAACCAACACGTATCATGAAAATGGTGTCTGTTTTAGGGATATTAACTATAACTTGTTCAAGGGCACTCATGATGGCCGCCCTATTTTCGTAAAAAAAATGGTAGAAAATGAAGATGAAGTCGATTACTATATCAGTTGCTGCATACGAGAAATTGCCATAGCTTCTCAAATCACTGGCCATTCCAATGTCTTAAACATCTTGGGGTGTTGCTTGGAGACCACAGTTCCAATCTTGGTCTTTGAATATGCATCCACTGGCTTTCTTTCCGAATACTTGTACAAAATGGAGGAAGATGGAGTGGATGGAACTATAGAAGTAAGTCCCAATGTGTCACTTCCATGGCAAAGAAAGCTAAGAATTGCCATTGAAGTTGGCGAAGCAATTGCTTATCTGCACATGGCCAAGTCGCAACCCATCATTCATCGACATGTAAAGTCTGGTAACATTTTACTGGATGTTAACTTCAGAGCTAAGCTGTTTGATTTCGGGCTATCGCTAGTGATCCCACCAGGCGAAACACATGTAGACGCGGAAGTGGAGGGGACTATTGGATACATAGCTCCAGAGTCCGCAAGGACAGGCCAGTTCACTGAGAAAAGCGATGTGTACGGCTTTGGTGGAGTGCTGCTTGAGCTTCTCACAGGGCAGGAGGTTTATGACATATACAAGGAAGCTTCTTCTCTAGAAAATGGACACGGGAGCTTCAACTTAACAACCATTGCCAATGCCACAGGTGGTATGACACCAGAGCAGAGTAATGATTATATGCATCATGTTCCCCGGAAAGAGGCACTGACGCTTTATCTGAAATCAAAGATGGTTAGAGATGGAGAGTCGGAGCGGCGTATGGCGTGTGCATACCTGGCAGTGATATGTGTCACTGAAAATCCACAAGAAAGGCCTACCATGAAAGAGGTGGTGCTGGAGCTCAGACGGATCAGCAAACTCGGAAGTGATTGAAGGTGCATCTCAAGGTAAGTGGAGCTAAGCTAACAACGGGCTCAGATGGTACATCCCCTACCCTTACTATTGCAATTGCAAGAATTCAGCAATAAATACATTCAAGACTGCCTGATATCTTTGCTTCCAAGTTGAGTTGCATTTGCACCATGTGAAATGATCGCAAAATAGAAATTGGCAAAGAATTGTTAGCATCTGAAGGATAATAGACACTACTTCCATTTCAATACAATAAAGCCAGTATCACCTGGCTTGTTCATTCCCAGCACAATGCCAACACTTACTTGTAATTGAAAATATTACACTGTTTTGGACAATACAGGAAGAGACTTGTGGGGGAAAAAGAAAAGATCGGAATGAAATCCAAGTCAATGAAATTTGTAAAAGTAGCCGACAATGTGACGGCTCACTGAAGCCAAAAACACGAAGAAAGCCACCCCTGTAAGTCTCTAGACAACTATGTGAAACAGAGCAACTTGTTCCATCCCAACCTTGAAACGGAGATTAGATGAAAGAACCAAGAAACTACCTGCGTAAATGAAACCAAAAGAAAACAAGAAAAACAGCAAAAAAGCACTCCTGCCTAACGGACTGTATTCACATGTTGCAGAACAAATTTGCGAAATGAATATTTACAAGACAGTGTTGATATGAAGGGCTTTAAGCAGTGAAGTAGCCATTTGTTTAACAAGAACTTGCCCTCCTGAGCTTTGTCCATCCCTGCGTTCCTCAATTAAGTTCTGTAATTTTTGGGGTAAATCATTCTCCACGATCAATTGCTTTGGCCGAGGATGATGCTCATACACAGCCTAACACATCGATAAACCATCAAACATTAGAGGAAGAGAAACAGGGCTTCTGATGCAGTTTACAATTCATCAAAATATATCACATAAACAATGTTTTCAACAGCTGGTAACGAATAGTAAAAGCATGTATCAGGTGAGGGCAATGCCAAATAATAAAAGCTTTATCTTTAGAACTTCTCCATATGATTGACTAGAAGATGTCCTCATACACCATGCCCTAAGAAATAATAAACAAATGATTGGAAAGAAAAATGAAGAATGTTGGAACCCGACAGGTAAAGAAAACCCATTAGCTGCTACCTATGAGGAACATGCACCAAGAAAAGGTAAAGAAAACTCTAAAGAGATCTCATCCATTCATAAGAAAGCAGATTTTCCAGGGAAAAAAAAACATGAACATGCACCAAGAAAAGGTAAAGAAAACTCTAAAGAGATCTCATCCATTCATAAGAAAGCAGATTTTCCAGGGGGAAAAAATCATGTATACACTGAAAATACATTTTCCAGATGTTAGTGACAAGCGAGAATCATCAAATTTTCAAGGTAAGATTCTCCCAATATGCTTTCTGATAGGCAAAGCTTTTTAAAATTATATTTCCAATAAATTTCTGACAAAGATTAATTTCTAAAGTCCCCTGAGTTTACAAGATTCTGAAAAGATAAAAAAATAAACTTCATGTGAAGTCGCAATAATTTTAATGAAAACCTTAAGATCTAGTCTCTGAACTGACCCCCAAACAGTAAGCCTCAAACAATTTGACCTTAATTCTATGATTAATTGTTCAATTGACATTTTCTAAATGATTCCACTTTCAATTACCAACCCCTTACATAACCTTCATACTCTTACAGTCTTTTTCAAATTCATTAATTGCTGTAACTGCTCAAAGTTAACCATTTTATCACCAATTTTTTAACTTGAGAATTTTCAAACATTTGAACATATTTTAAAGGACAGCAGAGTAAAATTCAAAATTTTACCTGTTAGAGTATCCTATATTAATTAAACATGAAAATGTTAAAGAGTTTATAAGTGGTAAGGGCCAACTAACCAAATGACTAGTTCTAGTCATTTTAGCAACAGTTGACTCAAGCTCAATTCTTGTTAATAGACCCTACACTCTACCTATATTAAAAAATCTAATATTACCTTTATTAATTTGAGCAAATTAAGACGAGCTATTGCATCCTGGTGGTCCAGCCTGGCAATGAGCAAAGGTGTTAACCCGTTGACAGCTAATGTTGTATTTATTCGAGATGATTTCCTGCAAAAAGAAAAAAAGGTCAAAAGTAGGTAAGCCACAAGCCAATATTTCTATGCACAACTAAAAACCAAAAATGCATGACCACATAAAAAAGAATGGGCTTTAGATCCCATGGCACGTGTACTCAGTGCATCCCAGATTCATAATTCAAAAGGATGACTAATTCGTTATATACAGGAATATGAACAAATAACAAAAAGGTAACAAGTAGGCAAGCCACAAGCCAATATTTCTATGCACAACTAAAAACCAAAAATGCATGACCACATAAAAAAGATTGGGACTTTAGATCCCATGGCACGTGTATTCAATGCATCCCAGATTCATAATTCAAAAGGATGATTAATTCGTTATATACAGGAATATGAACAAATAATCTGAACCACATACATAGAATGCAAAATGCAAAAGCCTGAGAACAATAGAGACCTACATAAATAATACGCAAATAGCAGACCCAATGCGAAGCTGAAATTACAATTTAATGAATGAAGCACATATGTAGATATAGAATGATTTCCTCCATTATATAACAGTAACTTCCGTAATAACTAAATACTTGATCTTTAAGCTACAGAATGCATACGTGATAATTTTCAAGAATGGCTCCAATATGTGCACAAATTGCTGCTCCGGGCAGCACTGGAAAAACTTCACTAATTTCTGAACAGCCTCCTTCTTCAACAATGCTTGTTCCACTTTGCGGCTATCATTGTCATGAGCCAAGCAAACAGCTATTGAATCCAACGCTGTAACTGACCAAAGTGGATCGTCAAGTAGGCTCAAGTACACATCCAAACCTCCATGGGCTCTCAACTGCTCCCTTGAATTACGTGATGCATGAGCCATGTCACAGAGTAGAGGTAATGCATACTGTCTTAAAGGGGAATCTGACATAATGAAATTCATTAAATGTGGAATGATTCCATTTTCAGCAGCTTGTTCCTGTCTCCTCTTATTTATCTTGCACAGATTGAAAAGGGCATTGAGGACCTTCAAGAAAAAGAATTGACAAAGAAAGGTTAAGAGCAGCTTAAGCTAATTGTTACAGCCAAAATTTAAAAATGAGTCAAATATACGAAATTAGATTTTTAAATTTTGTAAAGGGGAGATTGATGAAGAAAACTACCAGTGATATAAACCAGATGCAGGAAGGACCTTACAGTATGGTATTTTTCAGCTATAGTATTTTAAAGAAAAGTTTCATGATTTAGAAACCTCTAAATGCTTCTTCGTACCACAAGTTCCCTAAACAAGTTTGGTAAGTAATTTGTCCCGCTTATCGTACCAACAAAAGCCTTGAAAGATGGTAATTCTAGCGTAATATTCATTGGGAAAAAGGTTGACTAGGAAACTTCTAACTGCTCTTTTGTACTCCATAAACAGGGTATGTTAGTTGTTTGTCCCATTTATCATAGCAATAAATAAATAAGCAAATTGTGGTGAAGATTAGATACAGCAGGACTAAAAAAGAAAGCATCTGTAGTTTCCAAAGGTCAAAGCAAGGGATAAGCTTCAAACTCGATTCCTTTATGATCTCCAACTCAATCTTTAATATTTATCATTGGAAGCATTGGATCAGGACTAACATAATTTAGGCACACTGCATTGTATATGTTCTCTGATCATGTCCTCATGGCTTCTATAACAGATGATGTTAGCCTCTTGCACCAGTATTTTGTGCATGTTCAGCTCTTTCTAGAGCTTAATTTAACTACATGCAATTATCTTTCGATTCTAATATTAGTTAGCAAAAAAATCTACACAGAAAAGTTAAGTTCCACCAAGTCACCAGTTACTAGTTAAAGACTGTAAATTAGTATGTTGTTACTTCACTCCCATATCAAAATCATGACTATGAAATCTGAAAGAAAGTACCACTATTTTTCCAATGGTCGAAGAAAAAATTTAAAAAAATTTACCTTCAACCAAATGAGCAGCTCGCTAATGAAAAACTGTAAACTAGTATGCTGGTGTTAATTAACTCTCATATAAAAATGTACTTAAGGCTGCAATCAAAGTCAGAGTCCTGACACTATTTAGATGAGATTAAAGAGATCCAATTCAATTCAAAGGATAATAATAAACACGCATCTGCATGTGCATTGCACCCCATTCACAAAGTTTAAGACAGTTCAATTACAATGCACACGCGCACCACAGTAGAATCACAAAGTTGAAGGTTTTGCTGCAATGCAATCCTACCTCCTGATGAATTTGTCCAACAAGATGTCCATCTTTGAGTTCCAGGTTTGGGATCAAGTACTTAATTGCATCAGCTCGCTGAAGATTCTCTAAACAGTTTGGATCAGTTGACAGATGATTGATACACTCCAGTATCTGGAACATGTAAAATTTGTTTACATAAGTAGCATCAAGAAATTTAGGAGACAATCTTAAGCAAGAATGATAGCAATTTGTCTGTTACACACCTTTAAAAGAATAGGAGGCTCAACTCTGTTGAACATCTGAAAAAGACGACTAAGAAGGCTTTGACTGCACATATAGGATTTCACAGTTGCATCAGCTTTTGAAAATTCATGCAAGAGGTCTGCGACCTTTTCTAAGTATTCCCTGGCAACATCTGCATTCATGGTGGATACCATGTGGGAGAGTAGCCCAGATGATGTTGCACTCCCTGGTCTAGCATTTAAAACACCAGAACCAGACAGTATACCAGATGCTGTTTGTGATGCAATACCAGATTTAGAAGCAGCTCCATCATTAGATGCGAATGTTCCAACTTTCTTGGTTAGAGTTTTCTGTGAGATTCTAGGAGCAGATTCTAGATTTCCATTTTCTTTTCCACGCCCAGACAACTCTGTCATTGAGAAATCAATCAGACTCAACCAGAGCAGAAAATTGTTCCCAATTGGAAAACAATACCATAAGTAATTCTTTCACATGTACAGTCAAATTCTCCACTAGGAAAGCAAAAATGAGACAGACAGAAATTGACAAATCTGGAAGGAAGACACGTTGACAGCATAAAGGGTGAATTTATCAAAATCTTGAAGCTTGACTAAAAAGCCTATTGACTGGTATTTAACATGATCAATCTTTCCAGCAGCTGATTGAAGATACAGTAATATGCTGGTATTGAAAAAAAATATAATATTCAGACAATGTAACACATCCATGAACTGATTCAACTATAAGCTCTAACTTTGACAAGTTTTAATAATCTAAAGTCGTAACTACGAAAAACTACCTGAAAACTAACCAAAAATAATACCTGCAAATTCAGCCATCAGAAAATCTAATTCACCATTTGTCTTCCTCTCAGATGCATGCAACGGCGGGAGTATACTCTCATGTTTCTCCAACCCTGAGAGGTGGCGTGCATACTCCAATTGACCAGAGAAATGCTTTGATGGGGGTTCCTTCTCCAATAAGCTGAGAAGCGGTCTCACTTGCTCTTGCTGACTAGGCAGCATGGTTGGAAGCCCGTTGGATGCACTTTCTACTAACTTTTGTGGCCTGTCCGATGTTCTAGTGGATAAAGTAGATAATCTTTGTTGTTTAAGGTCAACATCTGCTCGAGTTGGATCAACTTTCCATCGCTCTAAGCTTTCTTGCTCTTTAGAAGCAATTACCGAAGGTTCCTTGGAAACTATATGCATAGATTTCTCCAAAGCTGCTGAGTCAGCAACCTTAGAAGTGACCAAAGTTTCCAATGGGGCATTTCCCGATTGAAGTCTATCATCATTTATGTATCTACCATCCGATTGAATGCTGTCAACCCTTTGAGAATGAGATGTTGAAGCACGGGAAGGTTCTGGTGCTCCAATTGGCAAGGAGTGATCAATCACTCCATGCCTCACCTTAAGGATATCAAGATCAGGGGAAGAAAGAGGCTGTTCATTCCGATTAAAGATAGGATGACAGACATCCAGTGGACCAGAACGCGGTCGCTGAGCTAGCTGAGTAGCCTCATTCAAGCTGTGGAGGGTGTTAATAAGCCGAAGTAGTATTCCATTCTTAGCAGCTATGCGACAGAAATCATTCCTAGGAGTTGATGTATGAAGTTTAAAGACCTGCCACATCCCATCAATAGCCAGATGAACCATTTCCCTGAATGCAGAGAATTAAATCAGCAGTTAGATGGAAAAAGCAAGAAAGCACAAGGTACACACATCAGCTATTACAATGGCTGCGCTTATTGCAAATCCACCATACATTGCTCAAGCACAAATAACTGCTTTCTACTAGATACAAAGAACAACAAACCTGAATTTGGCATAATCAGGCTCTAGAAAACCCACCAAAATAGGTATTCCACGGCAAGCAATAAACATTTGTAGTGTCACAGAGCTGTTAGAAAAAGCCAAGATTTTCAGTTGAACTCTTATGTTTCCACAAGGAGACGAAATTCAAAGAAGCAGCACCAACAAGAGAAAAAGGATAACTCCCCACCTTGACTGACAAAGCTGTTGCAAGAAATAAGCTGCCTCCATACGGATTTCTGGAGGACGATCAGGACCAGCAAAGCTCATAATCACTGGGATCTGTCAGACAATTCAAGCCATCAGTATACTAGGGGGAGAGAGAGAACAAAGGTGAGAAATCTATTATAAGATCCTCTCACTGCTCAATTACAGCAGTTAGATAGAAAGCTTGAATTATGGAATTCTAATGCTTTTCAAAAGACATTCATAAACCTATGCCTAGCTCGTGTCAATTGATAGTGAGTTGTAATCTATCACCAACTAAAAATCCAAAGTAAAGTAGGTAATCTAGAGTTGAATATGTTCAGAATGTCCAAAATATGTTACAGCTAATTTCCATCTACCAGGCCTACAACTAGCAAGCAAATATATTAACTCGAAGAATTGTAAACCACACTCAAACATACAAAATCAGGGAGTGACAATGAAATCTCAGCCTCAGAACTGGAATACATGTCCTTACAAAATCGGAACAAGAAGACTTGGACAGGAAAACAAAGTGAATACACTAGTGTGACTCATAAGAGAAAACATCTCCAAAAAACGGACACAACTCTTAATTGATCCTGCACTAACTACATAATTTTATCAGACCATTCCCAGAAATAAACATAACACAAAATTCTCAAAAATATACAACCTACATGCATCTGTAACTTACCAAACCAATGAGGCAAGCATTTTCCTGGAAGTCGGTATTATCTTTTACAATCTGATTTATAAGTTGAAGAACAGAACCTATCACCTGCAACGTTGGAAATCATTGAACATCCTTATTATTAGTAGCTATGACAGTCCAATAAAAGTTGATAATAACAAGTGAAGTATAAACTTTTCCAGAGCATTGTATTTGGTAGATATACCCGATTTTTTGGAACATCAAGCAATTCCATTAGAGGAAGCAAACCGTGTTGTGTGATGAAAACAATTTTCTGCTCAGGGCGCTGGTTAAAGATAGCAACAAGTTTCTGACATGCAGAAGAAATCACATCTTCTGATTCATCGGGTCTTAATGACCCAACCAATCTGCTAAACTCAACAGCCTACAGAGAGAAATCAATGAGCATAAAAACAGCATCGAAACTTCACAGTATCAACTTTCTTGATACTTGGAATCTGTTGATCAGGAATTTGTAAAGGAGAGCATTGAAGAGTTGAATAACAATGAGAAAGAACTAATGATGCAGCATGATACTAGTGTAACAAAAGGATAACGAATACCTGTAAAGGAAAAAGATTCTCAGCAGGCAATTTTTCATCAAAAACCTGAGAAAAGAAAGGGTAAGCAGAGAAGGCATCATCAGCAGAGCAAAATTAATAGAAAGAAGAGGGGAAAAGATATGACTCCAAGTAATGGCAATATCCACTATATTTTGTATACAGCCTGTTATTTTGCAGTGTTTCCCTACGTATCTTTCACTGTTTTCAAAAATTTTCAAAATCCACTTCCTACATATTTCTGAGCAAATTAAAGGTGGTAGCAACACCATAACTGTGGTCGAATTCTGCAACATCAAGATTAGCAAATGACAAGGCCTCAACTTTAATCCATGAAACAAACTATTTATTTATATAAAGTACACTTAACATACCAAGCCATTAAGATCAATCACATCATCCTTTAAAACGCCAATCATTAGGGTCAGCAGGTCATTTGTCTGCCCCATGTCAGTCTCCATTTGCTTTTGAGCAATAGTAGCTCTCAATCTTGTAGCCAGGTCATTTTTTCCAGCATCATTCTCAGATGCATTCCTTTGGTTCACTTGTGATGATGTCGATGTTGAAGCTTCAGCAGCTCGGTTCTCTGGGTTATTGTCTAGGGGACGAAATAAATCATCCAGAGAAGCATCTCCAGGAGGGTCGCTGAACCTACTAAGCTCATTCTCTACCAAGGCTCCTGATGTCTTCAACACCTTCAAAGTGCCGGATTAAGAGCCATACGATTTTAAAATTTTGATATGACCATGGAAAGAGTACAACAATGGCAAGGACAGGGACTGAAGAGGGTTTTTCTTATTGTTCAGGAACTGCTAGATAACTGCTTTGAAAGAATATATACAATTACTTTAAAGTATTATTACAATCTAAAGTCTTTCAATATCTCCGACAAAAATCAAATAAAATAAATTGTAACTTAATCTTTGCAGACATTAAAAGGCAATTACCAACTAAAAAACTCAGAGCTGAAACATTACTATGATTCCAAATTTCATGCAAATGATAGGAAGGGCTAAAGCAGCCAAAAACTATGGTAAGAGCATTATGTTAATTTCTATTCAAGCAACTGTATTAAACTAGCAAACAGAACTCAACGTTATATGTATAACAATTTCCTAATTTCAATTGTAACTTCCATAAGTAGCCTCATATGCACATGGCAGCATTTAGCAATAGTTTCTATAATACTTTGCTACAAAAACAGAAAATTTCCTAACGTGCACTTGTTTAACAGTTGAATGTATCGAAAAAACTTTTTATATTTCCTCTTTAGAGAAAAAAAATGATCAGTTAAAAGTAATAAAAATGGGTTTTGTGAATATTAACAGGACCTAATTTACCTTTTGTCCATTATCTTGACCTTTTGCATCAAAACCAAATGATTCACTTTCAGGATATACAGAACTGCCTTTTGCTCCAAGATTCCTATCCATGCTCTTACTTCTTGATTTAGGAGATTCATCTTGACCATTCATTAAAACCTCATTCTGATCATAATTACGTGTAGAATCATGAAGTGAAGCACAAGCAGCTATGATTTTGGAGGCAGATAGTTGTCCTGAGCCAGTTTGCAGAGATGACTTTTCAAGAATGGCCAAGGTGGGAACTTGATCTGGTTGAAGATCATCTTCTAATTGTGTAGTTTCCTCAACTAGAGCAGAATCGGAAGAATGAGCCTTATCAGACTTCTTGACATCAGCACCCTCTACTAAGACCTGTTTTCTTGATTCCTGGAAACAAAGAATGAAAACCTTAGAGAAAAAATTGGAGATATCGCCCAAAAAAATTAGCTTCACTGCATTAAAAGTGGAGAATCATTTGATAGGCAACATCATATTCTCAACTCAACAATGAACATAACGCAACATTAAGAGTGGAGAATCATTTGATAGGCAACATCATATTCTCAACTCAACAATGAACATAACGCAACATTTAGCAGATAACTCTCGTCATCTTTTTAAACCCTCAGGACAATCAAAGTTATTGGTGAATAATGAACACCATTAAAACGCTCAACAAGATCAATGGAAAAAACATTTAAGAAGAAGAAAAATTGAATGATATAGAAATCTGAAACAAAACCCATGCATTTTCAGGATTTATTTTGTTGTTTTCTTTTCTTCTTTTCTTGTTTGCCTCAAGAAGAATGGGCCATGGGTTTCTTACGTTAACATTATCAGCAGCTGCTGCTTCAGTTTTTTCCCCAGAAGCACTTACACCAGCGCTCTGATTTTCTCCATTTAAAATTTCTGTATCAACTGAAGCCTCTTCCTGTACACTTCTACAAAAATCAGAAAAAGGAAACTTGTTTAGGTAGTACCAGGGCCACTCTTTTGACATCATCAGAACAAGCAAGGACTCTGATACTAGCCAATCTCATCAGCTCTCACTTTCCCAAGTTCCACACAGTAGCATTTTTATCCAATCATAGTACAACCATTTAAATTGCAGGCTAATTAACCGATGATGCATTCACCAATATTTTGTTGCAGCTCCCAAAACATTGCAACTTTTGAGTTTTTATCCAGAGTCTTTAATTTCACCTAGACTTATTTACAAAGTGATTCTTACATCGATAACAGGAGAATATATGGCAGAGATGAACAACAAAGACAACCATAAAAGGAGTTCAATAGTTCTGATTCTAGTAATTTCCTTGGCCTTGTCCTCCAAAGTCACACATTTTTTTGGAGCTTTAAGAAATAGGAAACCATGACATTAATTTTAAAACCAAACTAATCCCAACTTCATTAATTAGTTTCTTCTAGTTTCAAAAAGAAGCACCAGTTTCATCTAGTTATGTTTGATTTACAAATTAGGTGCAGTGGACAAACCATATGATATTCCTATATAGTAATCGGTTTTATCATTCTGTGTTAGAAGACAACACTCTCTGTTTTGACTTGATACTGTATGGACTACAACAGAACTGAACTGCATTGTCACATAAGCACGGGACTAAAAATACTTTAAGCAACAATAATTAGAAGATAGAGAGAGAGAAAGAAAGAGAGGAGATACAGAAAAACAGTACCTTGTTGATCCACTGTGACGAAGTGAGTTCAAAGCACGCCTAGAATTTTGTATCCAAGGGTGAGAAAGCAATGCTTTTGCATCAGGCCTTTGTCTAGCATCCTGAAGTGTGGAAGCAGACATCAGATTAAGAAATATAGAATTACATAAAAAGACACCAAACCGGTGCCAGTTGCACAAAAACATCAAAATTTTGATGAAACAAAAAGTTTGATCATATGAAATCTAAAAAATCCATTAAAGAAAGCAATACTCTGCAAAGATCTTCACTATGCCATACTCTACAATTCCTGTATTGAAGACTATAACAACATGAAAAATAAATTACCTTCTTGAAGCAATGGTGGAGGAAGTCAGTAATGTCAGGAGATAGGGTATCAGGTAATGGAGGATGATCATCCTGAAAAAATAAGAATGATTACAATCTAATAGCATAAATCATTGAAGTGCATATTGCAGATGAATCTGTGTTGCCCTATGATAGAAGTCATGGTAGCATAAATCAGGGCAAGGGTCAATGTTTGGACGAACTTTCCCGTGGCCCAAAAATACGGAAAGCCTATTCTAGAAGGGGGAAGGGACACCTGGAAAAATAATGAGGCTGAGAAGTTAGTTATACAGCATAATGATTAGGTTGGTTAGAGGAAAGAGGAATAGGAGGGAGAAAAGAATATATACGGGGGGGAGAATGATAGGGGCAAGGACTGTTTTTGATTCTTAGGAAGAAAAAGGGATCCAGCTGAGAGTTTGGGACATTCTGAGGTGAGAATGTTTACCAGAAAGCTTGTGAGGTTTATTTGTTTCCTATCACCCTACATTTACTAATGAGAGCATAAGCAATCAAATAACAAAATATTCATGAAGGAAAATATTTTTGCAAGCCTCTATGACTTTCGATGATCCAATTCTCATCAAACAAATAATCAACTTAGTATGCACAACATATAGCAGCCAATCAGAGTTTCATATACCAAAGCTTGAAGTATTATTTAATATTCTGAGGCATTATCTTTCGCCATAGAACATTAATAATTTCCAAACATGTTTCTGGTTATATCAAATTTGTAAACACATGCATCGGGGGAACAATCAATGCAATTATTATTTTCATGAAAGTCATTAGCACAAAGTTATGCAAGCACACAAATTTTATGTAACTTGCAATATACATTCAACATTTTAATTCGTGCATGTTTGTTTGTGCCTAATAGTAACTTCCTTAATTGAGTCTATAACACAATAAAACTTAACAGAAGAAGGCTCCCTGTCATATATAATACAGCTCCTTGATTATCAAAGGATAAAAATCCGTAGAAATTCAATTAACTTGTGAAATCATTACAGAACAAGCAGTGTGAAAGCAAAATGTTTGAAGGAGAAGCTAAATTGTATATGATAATCACTACTCATGGCATGAGATGCACCTGCCAAAGGAAAAGAATACTTAAGAAACCTGAACAATTCGGAATAAGGCTGGCATGGGTTGCAGATCATAATAGGGAGGCACACATGTGAGAAGTTCAATCACAGTGCAGCCAACACTCCAGATATCAGAAGCAGCACAAACCCCCGACATTTCAATAACCTGAAATACATCAAACATGTATGGATTTAAGTTTTCTTTTCTAAAATTTGATCACTCATGCAAGCCGAAACCAATCATTATTACTACCCCACCTAGAAATTAAACTTGGATTGAGGAAATTAACACATTCAGATAGATGACTACACTGAAATTTTCTCAGATATTAAACTATTAACTTCAAACATGTAGCAGAATAACATATTTTAGTAAAGATTCACCTCAAGAAAATAACTTCATTAAAGACAATTCTGAGAATTTCAAAGATTAGATGAGAAAAGAAATTTTAAGAAAGACACCAACAAGAACAGAACAGGGTAATCTGATAACAGTAAAGACAGATACAAACTTACTACCTCAGGGGCCATCCAGTATGGTGTTCCAACAACCGAATGCGTATTAACATCAGCCTCATTTAGTTTCGTTGCAACCCCAAAATCAGCAAGTTTAACAAGACCCTGAAAATATAGATCACAAAATGTTGTTACAACCCTAGATTTTCAATCCAATCAGAACTCCTAGGATTCAATAGGGAACTTGAGACTACAACCCTGGCGAATGACAGGATCATTTTGTTGTGATCTACAATCACAACATAACATGTTTAGGATCATGTGATGCAGAAAACTCACGCAACAGGACACACATATTAAATCAAATACACCAAAATAAGTAAATTGCTAAATCAGAATTAGGAATCTAAAATGTACACATTAAGCTGATCTATAACGCTTATGTTTATGCAGCACACTATTATGAAGTACATAATCTTCTACACGTAAATTCACTACCATAGTAATTCAAACCAAGAAATATATACGATAACTGATCATTCTTTGCATTATATAATGAAGCATTAATGCATAAAGTATGCACCAAGATCCAGGTAGTGGGAGGCATACCACCATTATACGCGCTTAAGCACCCAAATAAATTGGAACATCATCAAAAGAAACTTAGCAAGAAAATTACCTCTTTGGTTGTCAATATGTTTGCACCCTTGATATCACGGTGGATAACACCCTGTTCATGAAGATAAACCAAGCCTTCCAAAACCTATCATCAAAGATAATCAATGAAAATGTATCATATGAAGTAATTGATCCTAAAAGCAGGAATTAGCTGCAAAGACATGAATAAAACCTGAGCAATATAAACAGCCACCAAAGACTCTGGAAAAGGACCAAACTTATTCGGCTTAATGATGTTTGCTAGGGAGCCATTCTCCACATACCTATCTCAACAAGAAATGGAAATTACAAGTAACACGCTTAAGCTTTGTAATATATGGTTTATTAATCTATGTCAAAGTAGTATGATCCTACTTACTCAAGAATGATGAAAAGATGAGTCCTCGTCTTCAATGATCCAAGATATTTCACGATGTTTTTATGGTTCAAATTCTGACAATAATACATTCGAAATGGTATAAGTGAAACATCAAGAATAACCATCTTTTAAATTACACTCAATGAGCCCCATGGAGGCTCAAATAAAGTTAAATGAGCAGGCACCAAGACTATCACACAATATACATTGCAGTTAGAGAGAACAAATTTGAAGGAATTATAAAAGTAGAAGAATGCTACCTTTAATAAAACAAATTTGAAGGAATTATAACAGTAAAAGAATGCTACCTTTAATAAATCAATCTCTTGCTGAAACATCAGTGCCGCCAACCAAGCATACAAAAGGAAACAATAAAATGTTAGCCAACTTGACATTGACAAGACTGTCAAACATAATAAAAAACCTGATGCAGGATACGTCGGGGAAGAGAAAGTGATAAAAAGAATAAGAGGAGAGAAAGAAAGAATAAAAGGAGAGAAGACGAGAAGACGAGAAGAGAAAGAAGGAAAGATAAAGAAATAAGGAACAAGGGAAGATACTAAAGAGGCAAGGTAGAGAAGCGAGGAAGAGTGAAGACAGAGAAGAGAAATTGATGCAAAAGAGCTTAAGGCCTATAGAAAAAATAAAAGAGGGAAAATTAGTCAACCACAATCTTGAAATCCTAAGCTTAAATTTCCAGCAATCAAACCCAAAAAAACCCAGCTATACCAAATCTGAAATTTTAGCATTTCAAGCTGAAATCCAAACCTAAAACTTGATATTCCAGCAGCCTATTACCAATTTTGTGAGTTTTTTTTAAGGATTTAGCCAAGATCTGCAATGAGAAGGTCCAGGATCAATAGCGTTTTCACCCTTTTTCACATTTCAGCTGAACTGAATAAGGATCACCACTTTCAACTTTATATCTGGTTGCACCAAGTTCTAGCATCAATTCTTATGATTGTGAAAAAGAAGTGAAAAGATCAGACTAAAGATGATATTACTGGCTTAAGTGGCTGATCCATTTCAAGAATAAAACAACATGATTTGCATGAACAGTATTTAGAGACGGAATTATTACAAATCTAAAAATGATTAAAACGTAAAATCCATAAACCAGAACCTAGAAATCTTAATTTTAGTCAGAGGAAGCCAACATGACCCAAACTGATGACTACAAACTCAAACTGCAATTACAACTTTCCATTTCAACCAAATGGGACTGGCATGCTGCAAAAGTTGGTGGATGTTGTTTTTCTTTATTTCTTTTGATTAACAACTTCATTAACTCAGTCATTTTGAGTTAAAAAACAGTCTCGCTGCCTTCTTTTAGAACTTCTGGTGCTTGTGGAGTAAGTATTGAAAGGGGAAACGTGAATAGTAGCAGTGAAAACATAAGGTGTGAAACTTCAGTGACCATCCCCAGCTAGCAAGTAAAGAGAAACAAGGAAGATATCAGAACCAAACCATGATAATGTTAAGGTCCTCTTGCGCAATATTCTCCAAGGAAACTTGTTTAATGGCGACAAAGTCTCCATTTTCCAAATCCAAGCCTTTGTAAACTCGGCCATAAGCTCCTTTGCCAATCTCATCTCCGAGCACCTATCAAAAGTTGCCAAAAATGAAATTTAAATAGAACCCAACATTCAGATTGCAGGACTCCAAGCCAAATGGAACCGAAATCACAGACGTGTTAGCAACGCACAACATTAGATCTCCGGGTTCATCAAATGGGTTGCAGATATTAACGAACACGGAAAGAAGAAGAAAACATGTCTATAAACTTGCAAATTGAAAATCATAAAGTATATTAAGAAAACCTAACAAGAAAACACTAAATTGGGTTGGAAAACGCTTAAACAATAAAGCCATTGGGGCCAGTAAGAGACGTGAAACACACACACATACAAAAAGATTTTGTAAGCTGAAAACCGGCAGTTAAATTTATTTTTTATTTTTAAAAAAAGCAAGCCCCAAGCAATGTCCAGGACAAGAAAACCGTCGAAATTGAGACTCATTTTCCTCATTCTCGGAAACCAAGATGTACGGCCTCAAATCCAAATCCCAAACCTCGAAAACCCTCACTCAGTCTCGAGGGGACAATTTCAAAACCGAAAAGAAAAGTAAAATTCTAAAAGAGAAAATGTCCCTCACGTATTTATTGTCAAGAGTCTTGGATTTGTGGAAATGCGTGGACGTGGCCTGGCGAGACATAACCCCCACCTCACCCGTCGATGCCCTCAGAAAATCTCCATTGCAAGGGATACTTACCGGAAATGAGTAGCCTTGCGGTCCCGGGCGGGAGATGCCCAGAGTTCCGACGAAATGAGTTAAAAGACGGAATCAAACAAGGACTTGAGAGAGAGAGAGAGAGAGAGAGAGCGAGCAACACTATATGACATCTGATATTTACTATGCTGCATAAAAAAAGAGAGTGAAAATGAATGATTAGGAAAAAAGAACAAACATTCCTTTTCTTTTCTTATTTGATGCTTTACAATTACAGCTCAGACACAGTCTTGCATTGGTCAAATTTCCCAGGAATTCATACCACATTAAAGTTTTCCTTTTCTTTAAATTTATTGTAGTTTTAACATTGTTTATTTTTATTTAGTTTAAAAGATATACTCTCAAGTCTATATATATTAGCTAATTAGGGGTAAGATTAGGTAATATTACATCTT
>JANIHY010000158.1:207611-219152 GCA_027479065.1 Erythroxylum brevipes
ATTTCTTAAATTACAAATAAAGTCTACATCTTTTATCCAATTAATCATTAAAGAAATAGATTTTTCATTGTCCATTAAAATAAATTTAACAAATTCATTACACTTAGAAATTGTTGGCGACAATTAAAACCCTTAAAGCAAAATCAAACATCAGGACGTTATATTATTTTATTAGCTTTCAATGTGAAAATTTGGGAACCAAGTTCCCTTTTAATAGTGCTTTACCAGAGTTAATCTCAGGATTCAATTGCAAGAAAGTACTCAAAAGTTCCGAGTCTTAATGTATTAAATAATAAAAATAAAGCTTCCATTTTTGCAATCACAACTCATATAACCAAATCCATCACAATAGACAAGAGATTCCAAGATACTACTAATCTTGTGAATATAATGAATATATTTGCTACAGTAACAAAATACGGAACCATTTGCCTTTCTGTTTTTACGTTTTTAAGCTGTATGTCTACATCAAATTGATTACATGTTCTATATTTGTTTTCTGCCAAAGCAATTGTGGGAAGAAACAAGAGTGCTATTATCACCTAAAACACTCACAACTTCATCTGTGCAAATTTCGTTGCCAGTGCCATGGCCTCGTCAACTTGAGCTGCGTCCGTTCCCTGAAATTGCATCCATCATGTAAATATATTACTACTCAGAAACACATGGACTGCCAACATAGACGTGAATATATAGTTCAAGTTACTGCAGAAGGAACATCTGATAGGAACAGAGATGTGATTATGTGAAAATATAGTTCAAGTTATTGCAGGAAGCAACATTTATGCAGATCTCTTCATAGGTAAAGACCAAGTCAATCAGTACATGTCTAGAATGGTACGTTAGGTTGGGGAAAAAAAAGAGACTTAGATCCAGTGCAAAAACTGTTTACACACCAAAACACTGGCTAGCAAACATATGCTTGATAAATTCAAAACACACAGGCATTACCAAATATACTCTCACTAAACTAGGGTCTTAATGCAGATCTCTTCATAGGTAAAGACCAAGTCAATCAGTACGTGTCTCGAATGGTACGTTAGGTTGGGAAACTTAGATCCAGTACAAGAACTGTTTACACACCAAAACACTGGCTAGCAAACATATGCTTAATAAACTCAAAACACACAGGCATTACTAAATATACTCTCACTAAACTAGGGTCTTAAGAGACTTGATACTCGGGTCATGAGAGGCTCGACTCAACTGCAACTCTGATCCTCGTCAAAGAAAATTTGTGTCCATATCAATTATATATAAAATCTGAAATGTCTGAGCTAAACTTTTAACCAGGTAAAGGGAAAGATTGGTCTGACTCGCATTATGAATAAGATATGAATCCATTTCCAACACTTCTACAATAAATAGGAGAAAAATACAGACCTGGCCTGTCGCAAGGCCTCCTTTTCCTTTGCCACACTTCCCTTTAAGAGGGCCTAAAGCAGTAGTCAACCATTCAGAGACCTCAAACTGTTTGCCTTCTTCCAGCTTCTCAGGCACTCCCGCACAAACCACAGCCTTGTTGGTGTTTTCATCAATGCTAAAAACCATAACTGACATGCTCTGTGCAGCAACCAATAGAGTATCAAAACAGCGTTCCCTACAATCACATGAGATAAGCTAAGTTTGAAGAATGCTGTAAGAAACAGCTAATCACCTTCTGCTCTAGGACTTTCGAAACAGCCTCTCGAACTGCTGCTACATCCAAACCCACATCAACCCGAGATATGCAGAAAACCTTTCCATCTGAAGCAGCAAGTTCAGCCATTTCAGTGGCAACCTTAACAGCCTTATGCATATTTTCTTCAGCAATCTTCTTTTGTGCTTTTCTCACTTGATTCTGTTGATGGAAACCTTTTTAGTATAATTCAAAATCAGGAACATTACACTCACAAAACTTTCGAAGGAGCAAAATCATGTTGCAATACAATAGGTCACAAGGTGTCTCTTTCTTGACCTATCAAAATACCTGAAGAACAGCGATTTTATTCCTAATATCAGCTTTCCTGGCTGCTGGAATAGTTGCCCCATCCACACGACCTTTTAGTGATGCTACTTTCTGTAAAATGAAAACATATCAACAAAAACAGAGATACAGTCACTTATAAAAGTATGGAAAGCAAATTTTCTCCTTTATCGAAAAGTCATATGAAGAAAATACCAAAAACCACATAACTACTATGTTTACAGCATCAATAAAGGACACAAAGATCATAAAATTCATAATGATAAATTTCCTATGCCACCTTATTTCCATTAAACAGTTCCACACTAAACAAAATGACGAACAAATCTCAATATTTCTATATGTGAGTAGCTGAGGCAAAAAAAAAAAAGGCAACGTAGTTCAAGAAAAATAGAACCAAACATCTTGATATCTCCATCTGCGTTACAGAACTACAAGTTAAGATCAGCGTGGGAATGGAAACAAAAATAATAATTAATTGAGCAAAGATTATGCGTAACCGGGCTGGAACACTTTTCAAATCACTTTTCTACATAATTGGTTAAAAGTACACAAGTGTTTCATTCATTAACCCCTCATGCTAATTGCATAACAAACTCCTAGTGATTGCCCAAGTTCTACCCGAGAAGGAATCTTGAACAAATAGGACTAAAATTAAGAGAAACGGAATTGGTGCTCAATATCAAATTGAAGAGTGAAGGACAACACTCCATGAGAAACAGCTGACGGTATAGAATAAAGTTAAAATACTAAAAAGTGGAACAAGCAAAAATCCTTCTTACATGCCAAATCTACTTTTAGACAAATCAAATTGAAAGATAAATTTTTCCCGTATCCAGAGATAAGTAACTTAGCAATTAGATACAGACCTTTTCCAGCAGGCTTCCTTCCACTTTTGATGCCTCAGCAACTTCCATTTCAAGTGATTGCGCCAATTCAATTGCCTCAAAAGCACAATCAGTTGTGACAGCAGTTATTCTACGAATGCCTTTTGCAATTCCTTCCTCAGATAACAGAGCAAATGCCTTTGCTTCCCGTGTATTTGTTAGATGTGTACCTAATATTCATAAGAAACAAAGCATATATTTCATCTAGGAAGAAAAGAGAAGGCAGAACCAAGATGTAAAGCAAAGATGATAATTAACCTCCACAAAGTTCAGATGAGATTGATGTCCAATCTTCCTTTTCTGGATCAGCAAGAAGGTCCTCAACTTTTCGGCCAATTGACACAACTCTAACTGGGTCTGGATAGACCTATATTATTCACAGCAGACACCGGCATCACAAGTCACATATGAATGCATTCTTGGAACAAGTAGATGACTGGCAAGAGCTTACTGTTGGGATACTAAACAGCTGTAAATAGAATATACTTAGATATAGATAGGCTGTAAATATATAAGATAAGTTTGAAATCCCTTAAATTAAGGGATTAAATTAGATAGCTTTAGATAACTTTCCAGATTTAAATTCCTACTTGTAATGTCCTATATATGGTTGTATACTCCTATTCAACATATGAGAATACAGGAAAATTCTGTCCCACACTTACTTCTCCAAAAACAGCTCTTAAACCATTTATCTGCATAGCTTCTGCAAGTGTTGCTTCTTTTGAAAACACATCTAATTCAGATTTGATCTGTTCATTCACAATGGACTCGATTTTCCTCAGAAGTTCAGGATCAACTGGCTTGCCTATACACAAATTACCAATGTTTCAGAAGCAATGCATAAAGATAGATGGAGTTAAACAAACATTATAAAACAGAGTAGGTAAATCAAACTTACCATGAGAAAAATCAAATCGTAGTTTTTCAGGGAGAACAATTGATCCCTTTTGATCAACATGATTACCAAGCACTTCCTACATTTATATTTTGAAGAACATCTTAAGATGTAATGCTTTGAGACAATATATATATGCAAATTTATCATTTCATTAAAAACTTGCACAATAACATACCCTGAGAGCAAAGTTCAACATGTGTGTACAGGTATGATTAGGAGCAATCAATTTACGCCGGTCATAATCAACCTGCACTAGTCATTAGGAGCACAGAATTATTACCACAAAAAAAGATGTAATGCGAGCTCAAAGATAGAGAGATTATGTTTTCACCTTACAGTTCACTTTATCACCCACAGAAAGTCTACCAGTATTTCCATTTAGGATACCAATGTGTACAATAAATCCACCAAAAGTCTGGACATTGCCCACTTGAAATGATCCGAAGGAGCCCTCAAGTAGTCCAGTATCAAAAATCTACAATCAGAAAACTAGGAGACGTTACAAAGGAATAATATAGGAAAAGAACAGGCACTGTGACAGCACCTGGACAACTTATTAAATGCTTAGTCTTGATATAAACTAATATGAAAAAGTCAAAATGTCTCTATATCAGCACACAACTGAATGCACTCATGCATGTCTCAAGTATGCCGAAAGGCATTATCAAGGTGAACTACTGATTGCAATGGCATTACCTGACCACCCTGCTCAGCATAGAAATTGGTAGACTCCAGAACCACACCAACTTCATCACCAGCAGCAGCACTTCCCACAAACTCAGAACCAGTATAGATGGCCTTTATTACACTTTCATGGTTCTGAAAAGAGAACTCGCAAGAAAAAGGAAAGCGGGCAAAAAATCTCATTTGCATCAGCCAGTGTATTCTTAAAAGAAGAAAAAAGATCATATTTCATGGAGCTTTTGTGACACTCATTTAGATAGAAAATTTGGTGTTATCAGCCTTGAATATCAGCTTTGAATTTACCAAACATATCAATGAACCATAAATGAGTACCAATAAGGTTCTATATGCTGACTCACGTCTATACGAAATCTTATCGTCATGCATTGTGTCGAATATGTCAACCCAAATTGTTATTATTACTTGCAGGAGTTCATTTCAACAAAAATTTTAAGTCAAAATGGAAAACAGATACCATGTTCATTAACATACTTTGAATGTTTAAATTAGGAAAGGTAAAATAATTTCTAAATGCTTCAGATGTTTGATTATCATAAAGTCACAAATCAGAGTATAAATATATCCAACTTGACAACATTTTAATTTCTCAGGCTCAAATGCAGTAGAAAAGAAGTAAAAGTTCTGCAAACAAATGGAGAACATATGGGAAAAAGGCAAGCGAACCTGGAACCAAGTATATTTGTAGGAATCATCCGTAGTAGAAACTCCTTTCTTATGCAAGGCAGATGTTGCATCAGCATCCATGACAACAGCACCACCAGCTTGCTGCCAAACAATGCTGTGAGCAAAAGAGGAGGAAAAGGCCATATAGCAGCTACATCAATGTGAAGTTTGATCTTCTGGTATTTTAGTAGGTCAGCACATAATGCTACTTATCTCTGTATTTTTGTTTTCAAAGTTTTCACCTTAATCTGTTATTGATGGCATACCTTATTTTGGGCGCTTCTTGATCTTTCCCTTGCCTCATCCATGGCATTATTGAAACCCTCAACATCAACTTGTAATCCTCTTTCTTCTGCCATCAACTATTGACAGAAAAAAATTAGGATGCATAATTACAAGGGAAAAGGAATAAAAAAATAGCAATTTTAGCACCTGAGTCAGATCTAAAGGGAATCCATAGGTGTCCCACAACACAAATGCATCCTGCAACCAAGAAAATGACAGTCAAATACGGAAAGGTAAAACCAATGGAAGTTCCTTCTATCCAAGACATCTTGACTTAGAAGAAATTATTTAAAGTAAATTAGGGACAGCTCTCAAGTGGGAATTGGACGGACATTTCAATGGAAAGGTAAAACCAATGGAAGTTCCTTCTTATCAATTTCAATAAGAATCCCCATATTTTTCAAATCTTTTTTACTTAATTTTCATATTAAGATCAGAGTTTTGGTGCATCACAAATGAAAACAACTTTGTATCCAAAGTAAGTATTCTCAAACATGAGCTTGCCTGCCCACTCAACACTTTCCCCTTGACCTCCTGAGCAGCTTTGTTAAATTTTTCAATCCCCTGAAAATTTTTGAGAATGAATTGATTAATAGTACCAATAATAGAATAGACATAAACATAAGTTTCAAGAAACTAATATAGAATGAATCATACCCTTTAAATCATAAGTCCAAACATACAATAAAGGAAATTTTAGAGGAAACTGATAATATAAAAGGTCTCATTTTATTGCTAAGCAATGATGAGATATATGCTGGATGAATGAAAACGAAAATGAGAAAAAAAAAGAAAGAAATAATGTGACGCAAGCATTGCCTTGTGATAAGCTCTATGTAAACATCAACTTTCCAAGCGTAATTGGCATTACCATTATGTAATTGGTTCTTGTTATCATATAAAGGCTACGAGGGTCTTGAGATTGTATCAAACCTCAATTGACATTATCTGATATTATGGTTAACATGGTATCAAAGCAAGTTTAATCCCAGAACATCAAAACCTCTTTACCTCCCTTACCATAAAACCCTAAAACCTTATGACATGTCCAAAACTCTTATCTCCACCCATTAAAACCAAAAATCAAACATGCAAAAGCAACTAGGAGGAGTCGGCAATCAACACAACATCGGAGGTGTCGTCACAAAATTGTGCTCGTGTGCATCACACAACGCCCTCTAATGACCACCGATGACAACAATCTGATTGGTTAGCTCGCCTTTTCATTGTGAAACGGGTTCTGGCCTTGTTTTATGTCAAATCCAACCAGAACCTGGATAACTTGTCATTAGTATAGTCTTCATATGTTTTGAAGCATCGTTAGTAGTGTTACCGGCGTTCATTAGTCAACAACTCGTCATATATACTATGAGTATGTCAACTTCGAAAAAATCATCGTATTTCATTTTTTTCCTTGAGTCAATAAAAGGAGAAACCTTTTATGTTAGTCCATACAAATATTTGGGGTCCAAGTTGTGTCAAATCCAAGTTGGATTCAATATTTCATGATTACTATTAATGATTTCTCTCGAATAACTTGGTTATATCTAATGAAAGATCGTTCATAGTTATTCTCTACTTTTTGTTCTTTCTATGTTGAAATTCAAAATCAGTTTAATACCCAAATCAATATTCTTTCTAGCGATAATGCTACAAAATATTTCTCCAATTCATTCTCCATCTACTGGCAACAATAGGTTATTCAACATCAATCTTACCACCCACACACTCCTCAACAAAATGGGGCAGTTAAGAGAAAAATCCAACACATTGTCAAAATAGCTTGTACCCTGTTAATCCACGTGAATGTACCCCAAAGTTTTGGAGGAGATGCTGTCCTCACTGCATGTTTTCTTATCGAATGTCAATTTTTATGTTGACAGGTAAAACTCAATTCTTCTTTCCCTACCAATATCATTTTTTCTATTAATCCTCAAGTATTCAATTGTGTTTGTTTTCTTCATCAACTTCAGCCTGGCACAAATAAATTAGACCTAAAAGCTATAAAGTGCATTTCTCTCGAATACTCTCATCTGCAAAAAGGGTACAAATGTTTCAGCCCTTCTTTTGAATCAATTTTTTGTGCCTGTTGGTGTTACATTCTTTGAAGAAACATAATGCTCAATATGTCTCTATTGACAATGATGCGGGTCTGCCAATTCCCTTCATCCCTTCCCAAGCTACTCCCAATCATGTCAACCCAGATCCTAATTCTACCACTTCTGAACTTGCTCCTGACCCTAACCCTACTCCTTCGAAACATCTATCTCATCTTGATTGAAAGTTTACATTGAACGCGCTCATCATGAAGTACGACTAAAAGATCCACAGTCATCACCTTCGTCTTCATATTACTTTTAAACTAGTCTTCTATAAGAGAACTGAACATATTGAGGTGAATTATCACTTTGCTCATGAAAAGCATCAAGAAGAATTGATTGAGACACCATATGTCAAGTCAGAAGGCCAACGTTTAGAAGGGTCTCAAGTAAAATATCTATATAACAAGCTTGGAGCTTATGATATGTATGCTCCAGCTTGAGGGAAAGTATTAGGAAAATTAGATCTATGTTAGGGAGAGTTAGATGTAAATGATTTCCTATTTATTCCTAAAATCAGCTTTCCTTATGTAATTGATACTTCCCTTATATAATTGGTTCTTACTATTATATAAAGGTTACGAGAGTCTTGAGATTGTATCAAGCCCTAAATTGACACTCTCTAATATTGTCTTTAACACAAGCATTTGTGAGGATTGCAACCTTGATCTTTGACAGAACATAATAATACAACCAAGCAGTAGAACCAACAAAAACCATTATCCACAAAAGAACAATAAGATTCTTGCTAGACTATAAACTGATAAATTGGATGTTCAATATTTGGGCATACCTTGAGTAAAGTCTTGCCAAAACTTGCTTCCTCTGTTGCAATTGTTTCCTTGATGTGTTTTTCATTTTGTTTGAGCTCTGGGAAAATATCACCCATCACTCTTACAACAACGCTAACAAGCCTACACCCGTGCAAGCATTAATGTCAAGCAATAACAAAAAAAACCTATAGTTAAAATATATACGCACTGATGGTCACAAGATGCCAATCTTTCATAGAGAGAATAAAGTAGAAACCTTAAAGAAATGAAGGCAACTTCATAAAGGTAAATGCAAAAATCACCTCAAGTTTGACCTCCATTAATAAGCATCAAAAACTGAATTCTCTTTCTTACCCATTAAAAAATCCTTCTTGAGCTTTTAGAACCTCACTTCCATACCGAACAGCTCGACGAAGGATACGCCTCAAAACATACTCACGACCCTCGTTGCCTACTCACAAGAAGTACATTTAACACATATATTTGCAAAGTATACACATGCACATGAGCAGATATAAGCTTGCTTATTTATTTCAAACCATAAGAACAAATAAGGGCTGAAGTACACCCAATATTAGACCTTTAACTACCTGGACAAGAACCATCAGCAATTGCAAATGATAAGGTCCTAATATGGTCAGCAACAACCCTATAAGCCATGTCAATGCCATCTACATCATCAGATCCAACTTTTCCAGTATAAGGTCGTGCCCCTGTTACCTACAGTTTCAGAAATTAGAGTTATCATGCAACCAAATAAGTCAACGTTTTGCTAATAGTTTAAATATGAATATTTAATGAAAAAAAATCAGATAGGCTTTTAGACCATTCAAACACTACGTAACAATTGTCATAGCATTTCATCAGGAAGATAAACAAAAGAATTTACTGTGAAATAAAAAAGGGGAAAAGACAAACCCGAAACTCCGAAACTCTTGTGAAGATATTAGTCAAATTTTCCAAATCAGAATATGTAATGATTGTCAAACGAGCAATGCTAGAAAAGGTACAGTAAGTAATTCCATTAAGAACCTTACATGGTATTTTTCTCGAACATGTTCAAACTTATTCAATAACCTTCAATTCAGTCATTATTTCATATCACCAACACAAAACATGAAAATAGAGAAATGGCACAAAGATTTAATATAAAAAAGGTCTCATGGCATTACCTGCTGGATAGCATCAAAAATTGGCATGAATACATCAGTGTCGTAATTGCTCATCTTATTCTGAAGTACAGAAGTCAATCTTTCAAAGCCCATTCCAGTATCAACATGCTTTGCAGGCAGAGATTTCAAACTACCATCACTTTCCCTATTGAACTGCGTAATAATATAAAAACAAATAGTAAATTATAGTAGTTCAGGGTAGCTAAATCCTGCTAAAGCCACAAATTCTCAACCTAAAAGAAATGGTTCAATTAAATCAAAGTCTTTCTATCAATTAATTGACACCAAATCTGATGCATTGGTACAATTTAAGAATAATGATGCTATAAATTATAGACCCTATCAAGGAATATTACCTGAATAAAGACAAGGTTCCATATCTCAATAACTGTAGGATCATCATTATTAACCAATGGTGCAGCATCACGATTACCAATTCTGTCGAAATGAATTTCTGTGCAAGGTCCACAAGGACCAGTGTCTCCCATCTCCCAAAAATTGTCCTATTGAAAGAATATACCCAAAAAAAGTGAAAATAAATAATTATGACTTTATTATGCACAGTATACAAGAACAATAGTGATCATCTTAAATGTAAAACAAAAATAACCAAGATGTCAAACAAAAGTAGGCTTCTTGCATAAATTACCAAAACAGTATCCTACAACCATATGAAAAGAAGCTTCTGGTGGCTACTTTCTTCAGTATTAATAATGATAAAAAAAGATAGCTATAAAAAGAATCACCATAACAAGAAAATGTAAGTAAAATCAAAACATCAAAGAACCATACCTTACAACCAAATGGCAGAACCCGTTTAGGTGGCAAAAATTTGAGCCATATATCTCTTGCCTCAGTATCAGGAGCAAGACCAGCTTTCTCATCACCACCAAAATAAGTAGCATAGAACCGATCAGATGGCAATTTATACACCTAGGCGTCAACAACCCAAGGCATTAGCTTTGATTAAAATACCAGAGGTAACAAATACCTCAGAGAAAACAGAAGTAAGTAAATTAGCTATACAAAAAAAATCACCTTAGTCAGAAGTTCCCAAGCCCATTCAATTGCCTCGTTCTTGAAATAATCACCAAACGACCAATTTCCCAACATCTCAAAGAATGTATGGTGATAAGTGTCCTTACCAACATCATCAAGATCATTGTGCTTTCCACCAGCGCGGATGCACTTTTGAGTATTGCAAGCTCTAGTAAGCTTGCTTAACTGGGTGTTAGGATCAACAGTTCCCAAGAATATTGGCTTGAACTGGTTCATACCTAAAAGCACGGCACTTCACGATCAATTCATTTACTCACAAAACAAACAGAAATTTGAATCACCAAAAAACACGGGGAAAAAGAAAATAAACGACATATTACCAGCATTTGCAAAGAGCAGAGTTGGGTCATTAACAGGAACAACAGGACTCGATTTCCAATTAACGTGTTTTTTCTCCCCAAAGAACTTAAAGAAAGTGTCCCTCACTCTGTTCGCTGGCCACTCCACATCCTGCGGATCAACCCCTGGCATGGCTGTGGCGACGGAAGTCAGCGGAGAGTACGACGGAGAAGGTGCAGATAACGAGGACGAGGAGGATAAGAAGAAGTAGGTGCAAACCCTAGCCGCCGCTAAGGAGAGAGGAGAGGGTCGAAGAGAGGTGTTATTTCTTGGAGCAAAAGCATAGATTCTATTCATTCATTGCTTTACGCTATCACTGACAGGCCTCTTTGGTGTCTTGATTCTTGAAGCTTATCGTCATCCCAATTTCGCATCTTCGATCAAAATTTTTTGTTGTATTTGTTTTTTTTTAATTAGAATATTTGGATTGGATCGGGTTTTAGGATTTCTTGCCCATCTGATTATGTAATTTCTGTAAAGTTAAGGGCTGTTTGTTTTTGTTTTTTTTCTCTATTTTTTGTTGTCATTTCTGTAAAAAGAAAAACAGGTAAGTAAAACATGTTTGGCTTACTCTGTTGCGATTTTTTTTTCTAAAAATAAAAAAACCACAACAGTTTTACAAAAACCAAAAAAATATTGTTTCTCTGAATTTTGACAACATGTTTTCTTCGACAAAAAACCAACATAACCCT
>JANIHY010000163.1:18636-29859 GCA_027479065.1 Erythroxylum brevipes
ACATTACATTATTTATTATTCCTGTTATTATTCATAAGGTTTAAATATAAAATTTTTCTTTGAATTTAACATATAAAAACAATCCGGCCCAATTTTTTGTTTTTTAAGAAAATAACAAAATAATATATAAAAACAATCCAACCCAAGAAGTCTACGTGTTTCTGAGTGCCATAATGAATTCTGGAGGTGGCAGCTTATTCCCCCCTTTTATCCCATAGTTCCTTTTCTGGGAATTGTTTTTATGTTATTTAGATGAATGATGCATGAATTTGAAAATTAGTTCATAATCTGCACTTTTTCTTGACGCAGGTCTGTCTCCACAAATATGTTTGATGGGAATTTGAGCAAACATTCTTATCTACATCTCCGAAACATGTAACAGGTAAAATGAGGCCTCCAAGCCCATAATGCAAAAGCAATTTTATGGTACAGAATGCAAAAGCAATTTAAGGGTGTCTTTAGAATGCAAAAGCAATTTTAAGAGTGTCTTTAGATCAACTAAAAGAGTATGACTAAGTAGGTGAAGAATATTAAAAGTATGAAAATTTTATGTGTATATATTAAAACAAACTTTAACTAAAAAAATATAACTGATTAAGCGTACAATATTAAAAGTATGAAAATTTTGCATATTTACTAATTGAAAAAATGGTTACTAATAGTTGAAATTTTTTTTTCTCATTTTATCTTCTTCTCTTTTATCTTGCTTGATTTTCAAAGTTGAGTCATCAATAAATAGAGGCTAAAAGCGTCCAAGAGTTTTCCTGCACCATTTGTCAGGGAGATAGGACATTTGGCAAAAATGGGCTGAGAGATCACTGTCGCACTTCTCACAAAGACAAAAAGTTTAAAGATTTTTGTCAAATATGTGGAATGAGTTGTACAAATCAAAACAACGTACAGCATATAAGCGAATTTCATTCTAGGTAAAAATTAAAATTGAATTATTTATTCATTCTATTAATCAATATGTTTAATTCTTTTTGTTTTGTTATAAATGTGTTGTAAGTGACTCATCGGAGGAAGAAAATGGTGAAAATAGCTCATGAGAAGCTACTACTCAGATGGATGTGGATGAGTTTTATATTAATTACTTTAATATTTAATATTTTTCTACCTTTGAAATGTAATGTTGTTCTTTGAAATATTAGTAGCTTTTTTGATATTTTGCTTTGGCTCTTATTTAGTAAATATAATAACTAATTCTTAATAATGATAGATATCTCTAAGTTAAGGATATCTATTTTGGATTATATAATAAAAATTGAATTAATTAAATATTGAGTAAAATTTTAAAATTTAAACTTAAATTTGGGTCAAAACAGTTATTTTGATCCAATTTTAAGTTTAAATTTCAGATTTTTACCCAATATTCAATTAATTCAATTTTTATTATACATTGCAAAATTGATACCCTTAACTTAGAGATATCTATCAAAGACTTAGTTAATTCACTAAATAAGAGCCAAAGCAAAATATCAAAAAAACTACTAATATTTAGAAGAACAACAGTACATTTCAACGATAGAGAAAATATTAAATATTAAAGTGCTTAATATAAAACCCATCCACATCCATCTGAGTAGTAGCTTTTCATGAATTATTTTCACTATTTTCTTCCCCCGATGAGCCACTTATAACACATCTATAATAAAACAAAAAGAATTAAACATATTGATTAATAGAATAAATAAATAATTCAATTTTAATTTTTACCTGGAATGAAATTGGCATATATGTTGTTGTACATTGTTTTAATTTGTACAACTCATTCCATATATTTGAAAAAAATCTTTAAACTTCTTGTCTTTGTGAGAAGTGCGAGAGTGATCTTTAAGCCAATTTTTGTTAAACGTTCTATCTTCTTGACAAATGGTGCAAGAAAATTCTTGGACAACTTCAACCTCCATTGATTGATGACTCTATTTTGAAAATCAAGCAAGATAGAAAAAAAGAAGACAAAATGAGGAAAAAAAAGAAGACTATCAATAACAATTCCTTCAATTAGTTTATATATACAAAATTTTCACTTTTAGTATTGTGCACCTAATCAATCATACTTTTTTAGTGAAGTTTGTTTTAATATATACACAAAAATTTCATACTTCTAGTATCCTTCGGTCATACTTTTTTAGTTGGTCAAGACACTTTTAAAATTTCTTTCAATCGTGCCACATGAAGTGCAAAAGTGGTCATGTACACACCGATACAAACTTGTTAGGAGATGTTAATAGGTACAGAAAGAATGACTTGTGAAACTTCTCCAGGAGTTGTTTACTGATCTTAACTCCAATTAACTTGCATTAAGTAACAGGATAACTGTCGGCAGATATGACAGAGCATTCAAGCCTTAATGTAATCTTAGATAAAACATGTCCACCTGTTTTTTGATTCACAAACAAAAGGAGACAAACGAAAGGATAATTAACTTTCCCTAGACAACCATTTTTCACACTATGAGCTAACACATAGAGTCATTTCCACTCCCAATGCAACGAGAGCTAAGCAAAGCCAAACTTTTTAAGTTCAATGCAGATATTCTCATTAGGGTTTGGTAAATTTATGGCATTGAATTAAAGATATTCACATAAAATGAAGTTAAATTCATTAAGAAAACATTATCTTGACAGGATAGCAGTCGTAATAAATGCTAGCTATTAAGCAAAGCAAAACAAATAAGAACTATGCACTGACTGGTCATTTCGCAGAAGAAACTCAGTTTTTCTAACTTTGTCGTAGGAAAATTTAGGGGAAATCTCTAAATTAATAGCATCCACTCGGAAGTCAAGGTAAGCATCATGGGGACCCCTGGGAATGCCTGCCTGATATCAGAAAGATAAAAAAGAACGCAAAGAAGATCAGTTTATATACTCATTGACTTAACAAAGATAACCTCCAATAATTCACATGTTGATCAAAGTGAAAAACCATGACGTTATCAAAAATGAGGCAAACAAACTCATTAAGAGAGAGAGACGGGGATGGGGGAAGGAGGTTGTGTGGAGGAAAGATAGAGCTAAAACCTGGTAATATGGTAATATAAGGAGCTAGCAAGTGTTGCTGTGCCCTCAGCATAATTTGCAGCAGGAATACCAAACTTCATGTAATCCTTCTCTATGTCTGAACTAGGTAACGCACCAGTATCAAGTTTAAAATGTAATGCTAAAGAAGTGCAAACTAGCTTTAATTGACCCATTTGCAAAGGCTATAGCACCTTTTCAATATAGATTCATCCACATTGCAAAAAGATAACAGAATAGCTGTAGGAAATACGATGATCCAACAAAAGATTAGAGGCACAAGAAAAAGAAACAGTGATTATTATGTAAAATGTAAAAGAGCATTTCTTCCTTCTCTGGATAATGCTGTAGTCATATAGCTCCAATTCATGGCCCATTCTCCTACGAAAAAGAAGCTGTCGGTTTGATATACACCTACTCCCACACTTTGTCACTATATGCTCTATCGCTTCTTAATCAAATAACAGTTTCAACTTCAATTTGTTAACTTGGAATAATTGAAAATAAACCAGAAGCTTGCTTGACATTGAAAAGGCCACAAATCAGAACAATATATGGGTTTGCCTAATCACAGACGAACTCCAGTGCAGAAAATGACCCTATTCCTACAAAGTTTGCTCTTAAGAACTATTTAAAACCTGGTTTCTCAGTTATGGTTCATTCAGAAGGGGAAGGCCATTAGAAGTTTTTACCCCCATCCCATCTCCCCAAGATTTCACGTCGCACTCCAAGTATGAGCCTGCAAATACAAATTAAAGTCCAATTTCTGATTATTTCCCCGAAAACTCCAAGTAACGGAAGAAGCCCAGTTCTCCAAATTGAATCTTTTAGTTCTTTTACTGAGACCGTGTTCGAAATCTCACTATTGCCTTTGCAATTTGGGTAATAAGCAATAGCAGAAAATACTGAAAAGAACATTAAGTTGAACCGGATAATGAGAAGATCTTCTCATCGAATCCTCTTTAATAATAATACTGAAACAGAGGGCACTTCGGAGAGAGATGACTAAAGATTTTCGAAGCAAGAACGGTCGGGATTGGAGGACGACGTCGATCCAGCCACCTCTGGACTGACAACAACAAAAGATTGGACCAGGTTATTTTGCGAAACCTAATGCTACTGTTAATCTTTTTGGGTAGACTGTTATTCTTCAAACGTCTTTGATAAGAGGTTTCTTGCTCAGCATGTACTAGGCTTAGATTGGTGATCATAATTTCTCTTGGATGATGCTAAGTACTTATATACAACAATAATTTTCTTCTTTTTTTTTTGAGAAAATACAACAATAATTTTCTAAAATCAAATTCTATAATATGCATGCATTCAAGTAAAATAATAATAAAAATTCAAAACACATTATTCATTTATAAATGATAAAATAAGAAATAATGAATACATAAATAAAAAATATGATATCAAAAGGAAGTATTATTTTTAAATTAAGAAGAATTTAATGTAATCCATACTGGTGGAGGCCATATCGACTGATTAGATGTATAATCCTCAAATCTATAAATATCTTTCTCCACCATATCGTAAATACCAAAATCGTATCCACCTCTAACATCTTCTTCCAGAAAATCAAAAAGATTATCTGTAAAATAGATTTTATTTCCTCTCCATCCCGTCGGTAAATTAACTGATGATATAGAGAACGAATTATTTAATCCCACAAATACCAACCCACCTCCAATATCCGACAACTCCGACCATGATTTGTCACTTCTATGTAACTTGTAGACATTAAAGTATCGAGTTATTTCTCTTCGCCGTTCTTCGTCCCATTTTAATCTCCGTAGTATCAATAAAATTTGACCAGAATGCTCTACCAAATATGACCAAAAATACCCGTATCTACCTTTTGGGAATGGTATAACCTCTGTGAGTTTTGGTATCCAAGAACTAACATCAAAAATTGAAAGACTCAGCCCGCTGTCAAAACCATATAATTCGTCCTTATGAAAGATAATATCGTCGTAACCTGTTTCATCATCTATATTAATCCATTCTGTATCTCCCTTCCTGCAAAATGCCAATTTAGAGTACTGATCGTATATTGAAGCAGCTATGTAGTTATTTGAACTCGGATCAGAAGATAAAATAACCCTATGCAATCCATAATAATTGCATCAAAAGAAGATCCAGTTAAAATTTTGTGTCTAAGAAAATCCCAGTATGTGAGGTCTTCATCTTCTCCTGGCTGATATCTTACAACATCAGGAAACTTGTGTCTTGGTGGAAGTTGCACTTGAGCTTTTGTAATGGGATTTATGAGATTAATCATAGTAGATATACGATCAACCACAACGAGCCAACCATGAGATGAACCTTTAAATAATTTCCCCTTTGCTTCTTCCAAATCAATACTGTAAAACTTATTGTTTAGTAAATTATGCAATCCATAAGATGATGAGACGGCATCGGATCTATAATTTGGTACCACCAGTCATGGTATTTCATTCTGATTAGGTATCTCAACCATAGATTACCAGATTTTGCAAATACAAGAAAATCATAATTTATCAGTGCACGCCACAATCTCATCTTCAATAATATTCAATAACTCTGGTGGAAGATTTGACCAACATTTATTTGTGTTCTTCATAACTTTTCCTAAGACCAAAACAAAAAATAAAGAAAAAGCAGAAAATTATAATTTCTTCAATTTAGAAATCAAAGAAATCATGCTGATACAATAGAATAAGCATATCTTTGCTTGTAATCAAGCTTGGTAAAAATTATAATTGAAAACAAAGAACTTCAAGTGCATAATTGATTGAAATCAATAACATTAACTTACATGCTCTAGTTTCTTTTATATTGAACAATGAGTTAGAAATCATCTTTTATATTAAGTCTAATTGTGAAAAGGTAGTTTAATTTAAATTAAGAAATCGAATTTAATTCATAGTTAATTTGTGAAAATATAATTCAACTTAAACTAGAAAATCCAAATTGATCAATTTTTAATTTAAACAAGAAACTCTAACTTAAATTAAAAAACTAATACTTGTTAGTATTCAATTAGTTGTTTTCTCGTAATAGTCATTTTCTTCTCTTTACTATTTAGTTTAGTTTAATAAGAGAAGTGACTTAAGAGTCCTATTAAAGTTTACATAGGACAATGATAAAAATAGTCCTAGTGCAACTTCTTTTAAACCATGTCGTTTATAAATATATATAAAAAAATCCTTTGTTATCACCCTATGTTCAGTTTATTAGTTCGAGTTTCATTATATATTGATGAGTGCGTTGGCAAATGGATACTCTTACCATCCATAAGATACAAATAGATGGAAACGATTTAGTCGTAATTATTAATATTTAAATATTAATAATATAATCTATTTAGTCTAGTTTAATTAAATAGTAAAAGATATTAATATTATTTTATTAATATTTAAATATTAATAATGCAATCTATTTAGTCTAGTTTAATTAAATAATAAAAGATATTAATATTATATTATGAATTTTTAGATATTAATAAATGTACTTCTTGCCACATTCCTAACAACCTCAAATACGCTTCCCATCTTCTCCGTCTATTTCAAATTGAATTATTTTTTATTCTTGGTTGGGTCGGTCGTGCTAGGCCCAAACCTATTTAAAACGATTCATGGACCGATCGGTCCACCCTTCAAGGATTGACCTAATTCCTATCGGCTGTGCTAGGCCCGGGCCCAGGTCCACGCGTCCACGACCCATTCGCAGGTGGAAACTCCCCATGCATACATAAAGACCTAAACCTAGCACCTATTCCATATATAAGGTATTGTTTTGCCACGATACGGGTACGTGATCAGAACCCTAGCTTCTCTGTTCATAGCTATCAAACCCTCACCTAAAAGACTGACTTGAGCGTCGGAGGGGCCTGCCGGTCATCAACCCCCGGCGTGCCTTGTTCTGTTTTGCAGGTACTCTCTCACTCAAGACGACAATCTCATGGATCCAAACAGCAACGTTCAGCCTTACCAAAATCAGGCAAAACCAGTTGGCGTCCACCGTGGGGCCCGACATCAGGGCGCCACGTCTAGAAACACGCAAATCAGTAAGGCGGCAGCAGCCAACCCTGATATAGCCGCCGTTGCAGCACTTGCGCTACAGCGGATTAGTTTGCAGTTACCTGCCAATGCATCATGATTCGCGCACACAGTCGTCGCACCCGAATGATCAACCACAACCTCAGAATCCAGATCAAGAAGAACAGAGCGTAGCCCTGGAGGACAATGCTGAGACCAACACACATCCAAATCTCCAGCACCCCCTAGGTGCAAATCCTCCTGCACCACAGTATACCTCCCTCACCAGAAAACAGATCGAGGAAGCGGCGGATCTGTTGATTCGACAAATTTTACAGTCTCAGCAGGAATAACAGCAGCTGTCCATAAGGCAGATTGGAATGATGACCGATCGCCATTCTGCTGAAGCCCAAGAAAAAATCGTGGACGATCAGATCAATGCGGCCATGAATTTCTGCCCGGATCGCCCATCAGCGCAATATAGCTCTCCCTTCACCCCGGCGATCTTGGATAGCCTCCCTGTGGTCGGCACCAAAATACCGACCCCTGAAAAATACACTAGAAAGACCGATCCCCTAGACTATTTGCAGCACTTTCAGTCAATGATGAACCTACACTGCGTCCCCGACGCCATTCAATGTAAGGCATTTTGTACCGCCTTTCAAGAAGGGGCTCGGCGATGGTTCAACAGTTTACCTCCAAACTGCATCACTTGTTTTGAAGACTTTAAATCGCTTTTTGTCAACCAGTTCGCCACAAGTAAACGGCCGCAGAAAACCGCTTTGGAAGTGATGCAGTTGACACAAGGAAGGAATGAAAGTTTACGGGAGTTCATCACTCGGTTCAATAATGAAGCTGTCGAAGTCCCTGACCTCACCTGCTCATCAATGTTGGCTGCACTTATGCGCAACACAAGGAATGAGGAGTTCAAAAAGTCATTGGCCCTCGATCAGCCCAGATCTATCCAGGAAATAAGAAACAGGGCGGATAAATATATCCAGCTCGAAGAAGTGCTGAAAAATACGAAGCATAAGACGGATGATCGTTCGCCAAATGACAGAGCAGATGGTTCACACAAGCGACAGAAGGGTCAGTTGAGCTGGAGAAAGCTAACCAATCAACAGGAACATCGACGAGAACTCTTCACCCCGCTCAACAAACGATATGTGGAAGTACTGGCGGCCATGAGAGCGGATGGGGAACCCCTCCGAGAACCCAATAAGTTGAAGACTTCCTCCAAGAGAAGGAACCCGGATTTATATTGCCGCTTCTATAGAGACATCGGTCACGACACAGAGGATTGTTGGGACTTGAAAAAACAAATCGAATTTCTTATCCAAAGGGGAAGGCTAGGTCGATTTTTAAAGCACGGAAAGAATGTCGATCGAGACAATGAGCATAAAAGCTGTCGGCCAGATAATTGGTGAAAGCCTTGAAGACGAAATGATAGGAATGATGGAGGGAGACAGAATGGGAACACTGACGATCGACGCGAAGCGAGACGACAGTCCAGGGCAAGAGGCGATAGAAACACTGGACAACAAGATGACCGACCGATTAGGGTCATTAACATGATTTTTGGTAGAAATACAGCAGGGGGTCCACTGTTAAAGGAAGAAAGAGATATGCCAGGCAGGTCGGCGAAGACTTGTTGGCCAAAAGAAAGAGGCAGAACGATGCGATGATATCGTTCGACGAATCTGACCTTGATGGTGTTAGTTGTCCTCATGATGACGCGCTAGTAGTAAATCTGAACATGGACGGCAACGAGGTGAAGCGGGTAATGATCGATACTAGCAGCTCGGTCGACCTATTGTATTATGATGCTTTCAAGCAGATGGAGATATCGGAGGATCGACTACTGCCTATAGAAGGACCTATCAAAGGGATAACTGGAGCATCAGCTTACCCGTTTGCCCGAGTCTATTTGAAAGTGAAATTCAGACATAAGTCGTGTCAGATAGAGAAGGACGTTGAGTTCTTGGTTGTGAAGTTTCAAGGGGTGTACTATGCGATAATCGGACGAGTCACTCAAAACGCCCTTAGAGCGGTTGTCTCCACCTACTACCAAGCAATGAAGTTCCCAACGTCCCATGGAATTGGTGTTGTTAGGGGTCAGCAGAGAATCGCTAGGGAATGTTGCTTAGCGGAAACAAGGACACTAGACGGGGCGGTAGTCCTGACGAGCTCTCTTGACGTGAGAGCCGATGAAGAAACGGAGAGGATGAACCCCGTAGAAGAAACGCAGCGGGTTATGCTGGATGAAGTAGACCGCTCCAAGTTCACAAATCTAGGTTCCGAGCTTTAGAATGGCCTAGTCAAAGAAATCACGGATTGCTTGGTTGAAAACAGATCGGTCTTCACCTGTATACCGAGCGATATGCCTGGAATATCTCGATCGGTCGCGTCGCATTCTCTCGGTATTCGACAAGATTACAAGCCAGTTAGACAGAAGAAACGGTGGCAAAGCAAAGAGAGGCAGGAGGTGATTAAGAAAGAAATTGAAAAGCTGCTTAGTGCTGGGTTCATTCAGGAAGTTAAATACCCTGAATGGCTAGCAAATGTTGTACTTGTGAAGAAGAAAAATGGAAAGTGAAGAATGTGCATCGACTTCACCAACGTAAACAAAGCATGCCCAAAGGACAGCTTCACTTTGCCCAAAATCGATCAGCTGGTAGACTCCACGTCAGGGCACGAACTTCTCAGCTTCTTGGATGCTTTCTCGAGCTACCATCAGATTCAAATGAGTCTCGAAGACGAAGAAAAGAAAGCTTTTATAACTGACCAGGGCACGTATTGCTACTAGGTAATGCCGTTCAATTTGAAGAATGCAGGGGCCACTTATCAGCTACTCGTCATGGAAGTTTTCAAGAAACAGATCTGTAACATCCCGTTACCAGAGTGACGGATATATTGGCAATTTGGACCGGGTTTAGGATTTGGTACAGGCAAGTGTTGCATCGTACATGCATTATTGTTTATATTGTACAGATACATATATATATGTACATAGATGTATGACAATTCCCGACTTGACTGTGAAATCGGAAATTGAGTAAACGCATTAATTAGGTTTTGAATGTGAAATTGAAATGAAATGGAATTTAGAGGTATAGAAATTGGAAATTAAGTATAGGATTGGGTAATTGATAATTTTGTGAATGTATGGGAATTTTTCCATAATTTTTAGAGTAATGGATCCGGACCGGAAAATTGGCTTAGGGACTGATTAATGCGATTCCGGGTCCGAGATTGAGTGACAAATGATACGAAATAAATTGAATTATGATTTTGGAGAATTATTGGTTATGAGTAGTGCGAAATTGGGAGAAAAATAGAATAAGAATCGGATTAGTTAGACCCTAAGAATTGGACATGACGCTGATGATCTCATATATATATATATAAGCTTAAGATAAGCTTAAATGTTCATTAAGCTCATCGACGGTCGTGGGTGTGAGCAACGTGGGATTTGGAGTTTCTTGAAGAGTTTTCGACGGATCGAAGCGTGAATCAAGTAAGTTTCTATGTGTTTAACAGTTAAATTGTTTGATTTGATCATAGATTTGAGAAAGAAATTGGTTAGAAAGATTGAAAGTTACGATGATAGGGTTTCGTTAGTTTTGATTTGGGATTTTGATGCAAAATGGGTTTAACTTATGGATTGAGGTTAGAAATAAGTTGGGTTTAAGGTTTAAAATTGATTGAGAGTGTTTAGAATGGATTTGGGTGGTTTTAGATCAAAAGATCAGATGAATTTCTAGGTTTTCGGACGAATTTCTGGGTTTGCACGTCACGAGGTGTGAAGAACACGCCACGGCAAGCCCCCTAAGTGTGCACGTCACGACGAATATAATTTTTTAAATTCGTACGCCGCGACGAAGGGAAGTAGGCCACACGCTGCGACGAGCAGGTTTGGTTCGCACGTCGCGACGAGCAGCAGCGTAAGTCGCGACGAGCAGAGGTTTGTACGCCGCGACGATGGGCCAGACGTCGCGACGAGAGAGACTGAATTCCGAAATGTTAAATATTGAGGTTTTTAAATTGGAGAAGTTTGGGATTTAAATTGGGTTGGTTATGGTTAAATGGCATTTGAGAGAATATGAATTGCAATTTAGAAGAAATGAAATCAAGTGATTATAAGATGATTGTTACAAGTAATGAGATTAATTTGAATTTGG
>JANIHY010000163.1:29959-41070 GCA_027479065.1 Erythroxylum brevipes
ATACCATTTGGAAGAAGTCAATTGTGATTATTGTTGTGATTTCGTTGTGTGGGCTCGCCTTTGCGGCTTGAGATGTCTTGCAAGTGAGGACTGTTCGAAGAGGGTTAAAGAGATTTCATTGAAATAACCCTACAGGGTAATATGTGCACGTCTTATGTTATGATATTTGGTGTGATCGTTGGGCTTCAGAAACGGGGCCTAACACAGGTCCACGCATCCATGGCCTTTTTGCAGATGGAAACCTCCCATGCATACGTAAAGACCTAAACCTAGCATCTATCCCATATATAAGGTATTACTTTGCCATGATACAGGTACGAGCCCTGATTTTCTTTGCTTGTAGTCACCAAAAACCCTCACAAAAGACTAACTTGAGCGTCGGAGGGGCCTGCCGGCTATCAACCCCCGGCGTGCCTTGTGCTGTTTTGCAGGTATTCTCTTGTTGAAGACAACGAATCTCATGGATCCAAACAATAGTATCCTGCCTCACCAGAATCAGGCAGAACCAGTTGGCGCCTACCGTGGGGCCCGACATCAGGGCATCACGTCCAAAAACAAGCAGATTAGTCAGGCGGCAGCAGCTAACCCTAATATAGCTGCCATTGCGGCACTTGCGCTACAACGGATGGGTTTCCAGTTACCTACCACTTTTTCGCTAACACATCATGATTCCGGCACATAATCCTCGCACCCGAATGATCAACCACAACCTCAGAACCCAGATCAAGAAGAACGGAGCGTAGCCCTGGAGGACAATACTGAGACCAATACGCGTCCGAATTTCCAGCACCCCCTGGATGCAAATCCTCCTGCACCACAACAAACCTCCCTCACCCGAAAACAGATCGAGGAAGTGGCTGATCTGTTGATTCGTCAAATTTTACAGTCTTAGCAGGAACAACAGCAGACACCCGCACGACAGATTGGTATGATGGCCGATCGCCATTCTGCTAAAGCCCTAGAAAAAATCGTGGACGATCGGATCAATGTGGCCATAAAATCCCGTCCGGATCATCCATCAACACAATATAGCTCTCCCTTCATCCCGACAGTCTTGGATAGCCTCCCAGCGGTCAGCACCAAGATACCAACGCCAGAAAAATACACTAAAAAAACTGACCCCCTCGACTACCTTCAACACTTTCAGTCGATGATGAACCTGAATTGCGTTTCAGATGCCATTCAGTGTAAGGCTTTCTGCACAGCCTTTCAAGAAGGAGCTCGGCGATGGTTCAACAGTTTACCTCCTAGCTGCATCACTTGTTTTGAGGACTTTAAGTCGCTATTCCTCAACTAGTTCGCCACAAGTAAATGACCGCAGAAGACTACCTTGGAAGTGATGCAGTTGACCCAAGGAAGGAATGAAAGTTTACGGGAGTTCACCACTCGGTTCAACAACGAAGCTGTCGAAGTCCCTGACCTCACTTGCTCGTCCATGTTGGCGGCACTAATGAGCAACATAAGGGATGAAGAGTTTAAGAAGTCACTAGCTCTCGATCAACCCAAGTCTATTCAAGAGATAAGAAGTCGGGCGGACAAGTATATCCAGCTTGAGGAAGTGTTGAAAAATATGAAACGTAGAGCAAATGACCGTGGGTCGAGTGGCAGAGCGGATGACTCCCACAAGAGACAGAAGGATCAGTCGAGCTGGAGAAAATTGACCGATCGACAGGGACATCGACGAGAATTCTTCACCCCGCTCAACAGGTGATATGTGGAAGTATTGGCGGCCATGAGAGCAGATGGGGAACCCCTTCGAGAACCCAATAAGTTGAAGACTCCCCTCAAGAAGAGGGACCTTGATTTATATTGCCGCTTCTATAGAGACATCGGTCATGACACGGAGGATTGCTGGGACTTAAAAAAGAAATCGAACTCCTCATCCAAAGGGGAAGGCTGGGTCGATTTTTGTAGCACGGAAAGAATGCCGACCGAGATAATGAGAATAAGAGCGGTCAGTCCGATAACTGGCGACAGCCTTAGACGCGAAACGATAAGAATGATAGAGGGAGGCAGAATGGGAATACTAACGATCGACGGGAACCGAGAGGACAGTCCAGGGCAAGAGGCGACAGAAACACAGGACAACAAAATGACTGACCGATTAGGGTCATCAACATGATCTTTGGTGGTAGTGCAGAAGGCGGGTAGTGCAGCAGGCGGGTCCACCGTTAAAGGAAGAAAGAGGTATGCCAGGCAGGTCGGTGAAGACTTATCGGCCAAGAGAAAGAAGCAGAACGATGAGATGATACCATTCGACGAATCTGATCTAAATGGTGTTAGTTGTCCTCATGATGACGCGCTCGCAGTAAATCTGAACATGGATGGTAACGAGGTGAAACGGGTAATGATCGATACGGACAGCTCGGTCGACCTATTGTATTATGATACCTTTAAGCAGATGGAGATACCAGAGGATCGACTACTGCCTATAGAAGGACCTATCAAAGGGGTAACTAGAGCATCAGCCTACCCCTTTTCCCGAGTCTTTTTGAAAATAAAATTCAGACAAAAGTCGTGTCAGATAGAGAAGGACGTCGAGTTCCTGGTTGTGAAGTTTGTAGGGGCGTACAATACGATAATCGAACGAGCCACTCAAAACACCCTCAGAGCAGTTGTCTCCACCTACTACCAAGCAATGAAGTTCCCAACATCCCATGGAATCGGTGTTGTCAGGGGTCAGCAGAGAATCGCTAGGGAATGCTACTTAGCGGAAACAAGGACACTAGATGGGGCGGTAGTCTTGACAAACTCTCTTGACGTGAGAGCTGATAAAGAAACGGAGAGGATGAACCTCTTAGAAGAAACGCAGCAGGTCATATTGGATAAAACAGACCGTTTCAAGTTCACAAATCTAGGTTCCGAGCTTTAGAAGAGCCTAGTCAAAGAAATCACGGATTGCTTGGTAGAAAACAAATCGATCTTTGCCTGGGTACCGAGTGATATTCCTGAAATTTCTCGATCGGCCGCATCGCATTCCCTCGGTATCCAAAAAGATTGCAAGCCAGTTAGACAGAAGAAGCGGTGACAAAGCAAAGAGAGGCAGGAAGTGATTGAGAAAGAAATAGAAAAGTTGCTTAGTGCTGGGTTCATTCGGGAAGTCAAATACCCTGAATGGTTGGAAAATGTTGCACTTGTGAAGAAGAAAAACGAAAAGTGGAGAATGTGCATTGACTTCACTGACTTAAACAAAGCGTGCCCAAAGGACAGCTTCCCTTTGCCCAAAATCGATCAGCTGGTAGACCCCACGTCAGGACATGAACTTCTCAGCTTCTTGGATACTTTCTCAGGCTACCATCAGATTCAAATGAGTCTCGAAGACGAAGAGAAGACAACTTTTATAACTGACTAGGGCACGTATTGCTACCAAGTAATGTCGTTTGGTTTGAAGAATGCAGGGGCCACTTATCAGCGGCTCGTTATGGAAGTTTTTAAGAAACAGATTGGTCGATCAATTGAGGCCTATGTGGATGATATGGTGGTCAAAAGTAAGACGGCCGCTGAGCATGTGGAAAATCTCAAAGAAGTCTTCTCGACCCTTAATAAATTTCAGATGAAGTTGAACCCGAAAAAATGCGTCTTTGGTGTGGCATCTGGAAAATTCCTGGGGTTTATGATTACTCAGCGGAGGATTGAAGCTAATCTAGAAAAGATCGAAGCTATCGTCCAAATGCTCTCGCCGCGGTGCTTGAAAGATGTTCAGATATTGACCGGGTGGATAGTTTCTTTGAGCAGATTTGTCTCCAGGATGGGGGACAAGTGCCTCCTATTTTTTAAAATTTGAAGGAAAGCGGATGTGACCTAGTTCCAATGGCCGGATGAATGCGAAAGAGCATTTCAACACTTGAAGCAGTGTCTAACTAGTCCACCCATTTTGCAGAGCCCCGTTGAGGGGGAGAGTCTGATTATTTATCTGGCAGTCACAGAGGGGGCGATCAGCGCAGTTCTAGTCCGATCGGACGGTAGTGAACAATTCCCGTTCTACTATATCAGTAAAGTACTGAATGGACCAGAGACGCGATATGCACCTATTGAAAAGCTAGCCCTTTCATTGATAACCGCAGCGCGGAAACTCAGGCCTTACTTCCAGAGTCACACCATCGAGGTATGGACCGATCAACTCCTCAGACAGTGCCTTCAGAAGCCTGAAACCTCTAGGCAGCTGGTAAAATGGGCGGTAGAATTGGGGAGTTTGATATACACTATAAACTGCGGACGACGATCAAAGCCCAAGTATTGGCGGACTTTGTAACAGAAATGAGTCAACCTACCTCGAATGAACTACATCCTACTTGGAGCTTATTTGTTGATGGATCCTCTAATGTTGAGGGATGCGGGGCAGGAGTGGTCTTGATCAGCCCGCACCAGGAAGAAAAGGTGGAATACGCTCTTGGGTTAGAATTTAGAGCCTCCAATAACGAAGCAGAATACGAGGCTCTGATAGCCGGCCTCTAGTTGGCAAAGGAGATGGGGTTAAAGCATCTGAAGGTGTATAGCGATATCCAAATAGTAGTTGGTCAAGTCACTGGACAGTATGAGGCCAAGGGGAGCAGCATGATCAAGTACCTAGAGTTGGTAAAGCAGGAGTTGAGTAATTTCGAGCAATACTCGGTCAGCAAGATAGAACGGGCTCAAAATGCTAAGGCAGATGCACTTTCCAAAATGGCTTCCGATCGAGGTGCGAAAAATAACGTTTTGGTCTAGCGGCTAAACCGGCCTAGCATTCAGAAAGCCAATGAAGTCCTTGACGCAAATGCCGAGCGATCAAGTTGGATGGAACCGATCAGACAGTACCTCCTCGAGGGAACACAGCCGGAAGATACCTTGGAGGCCAAGAAACTAAGGGTAAAGGCGGCCGAATATGCGATCGCTAATAGCACCTTGTACAAGCGATCTTACGACCGGCCACTACTACGATGCTTGAGCGAAGAAGAGGCAGAGCAGGCAATGGCTGAAGTCCACAAAGGAATGTGCAGAAATCACGTAGGAGGCAGAATGTTGGCTCACAGATTAATTAGAGAGGGGTATTACTGGTCGACAATAAAGAGAGATTGCCAGGAGAAAGTCAATCGGTGTGAGGCTTGCCAGAAAAATAGTAACCTGTCTCACCAGCCGATGGAGAGGATGAAAATCGTGAGCCATCTTATCCCCTTTGCTCAGTGGGGAATGGATATACTAGGACCTTTCCCCCTCGGTCCTGGACAAAAGAAGTTCTTGATAGTAGCAATGGAATATTTCATCAAATGGGTAGAAGCGGAAGCGGTCGCTACAATTAATGAGCAGAAGATGGAAAATTTTGTAAGAAGAAACATACTCAGTCGCTTTGGGATACCTATGGCGTTGGTTACAGACAACAGTCGGCGGTTCGACAATGACAAGTTCAGAAATTTCTGCGAGCAACTAAAAATAAGGCTCCAGTTGACTTCAGTAGCTCGCTCTCAAAGCAACAGTCTTGCGGAGAACACTAACAAAAAGATAATGAGTGCCCTCAAGAAGCGCTTAGATGGACGTAAGATTTGGGTAGACGAACTAGATGAAGTATTGTGGGCATACAGAACTACCCCAAATGGAGTCACAGGGGAAACACAGTTCAGGATGACCTTTGGGGCAGAAGCCCTAGTTCTAGTAGAAGTGGTGTTGCACAACCAAAGAGTGTCGAGTTATGAAGAAGAGCAGAATAATGAAGCTCGCCGGGCAGAACTTGTGCTCCTCAGTGAAGACAGGGATAGGGCAGCCGCTTCAGAAGCCATCAGGCAAAAAGCAATGAAGTTCTACAACAAAAGGGTAAAGCCGAGCGACATAAAGGTCAGCGGATACGTCCTGCGAAAGGCCGAGGTGGCTGAAAAGCATCTTGGAAAGCTCGGACAAGCGTCGGAAGGACCCTATCAAGTGATCAAGCAAGCCGGACATAGCTCTTACATCCTACGAGATGCGAACGGGAAGATTCTACCGAGGCCCTGGAACTCTCAAAACCTGAAGGCGTTCTACCAGCAGATAAGCTTTATTTCAGTCCTCATTTCTTTGTTTATTATTGTTTATTGTACACAACTTGTGGGTACTTTTTTCCTGGCCCTGCCAGTCAAGTTTTTTAACGGCCCACGCCCTTATTATCATCAATAAAGGGGTTTTCAGATTTCTTGGCAAGAAGCAGATCTCATTAAATTTGGCAAAGAGGAGAAAATTCCACCAACTGATCGCTCGGCCTCGACATCGATCGACAACGCTCGGCCAAGTTGCCAAGACAAGATCCTTGGAACCACCACTCGGCCTCGACATTGATCGAAAACGATCAGCTAGGTTGCCAAGACGAGATCCTTGGAACCATCGCTCGGCCTCGATATCGATCAACAATGCTCGGCCAGGTTGTCAAGACAAGATTCTTGGAATCATCGCTTGGCCTCGACATCGATCGACAACGCTCGGCCGGGTTGTCAAGACAAGATCCTTGGACCATCGCTCGGCCTCGACATTGATCGACAACGCTCGGCCCGATTGCCAAGACAAGATCCTTGGAACCATCGCTCGGCCTCGACATCGATCGACAACACTCGGTCAGGTTGCCAAGACGAGATCCTTGGAACCATCGCTCGGCCTCCACATCGATCGACTACGCTCGGCCAGGTTGCCAAGACAAGATCCTTGGAACCAAGCGATGCCAAGAAGATGAATCTCGGATCGCTCGGCCTCGACACAGCTCGCCAGGTTGCTAAGACGAGATCCTTGGAACCAGGCGATGCCGAGAAGATGAATCTCGGATCGCTTGGCCTCGCAATCGTTCGGCCAAGTTCTATAGCCTCGGTCGACTATGACTCTCTCAGACACTATGACCGATTGATGCACATTGAGTGCGTTCGTTCACTATCCGCTATTGAAAAAGATCGTCCAATTTTAACACGATAGACGGTGATGAAAAATACAAATTTTATTTCCTTGAATATGTTCTGGCCACAAGCCCGACCAGATGAGCTTTAAAAAAGGGGGAAATTTATTTTGATCCTCCGTGGGAGAGGAAGGGCAGGAAGGGCCAGCGGCCGGATCGGCAGAGGAAGGGCCAGCAACCGAATCGGGAGGAGAAGACAGCGGAGAGACATCCTCTTCCTCTTCTGAGCTTAGGTCCAGCTTCTTATCCGGAACCAACTCGTTCTCCCTCGACCATCTCCTTCATTTCCTCCAGAGAAAGGCCGAGAGCAGTGGGAAGCATCAGCTCGGCGTAATCCTCGAATGAAGGACCACCCGACCCGTCAGGGATGTGGACGTCGTGGCAATTCCTCAAGATTAAAAGGGCCAAATCACAAGAGAACTCTACGCACTCCCCATGTAGGAACCGCCTTTTCCACCGCTTGATCGCCTCAACCCTTTGCTCTTTGACGAAGCCTTGCAACTTCTTCAGTCTATCCTCAGCCCTCAATTTGTCATTCATCGCTGCATGACAATCCTGGAGGAATTTTGATTGAAGCTCCTGCTCCGTCTCCACCTTCTTCTTCAAGCCTTTACATTCCTCGGCCAAGTCCTTACATTCCTTGGCCAGCCCGTCCTTCGCCGCAATCACCCTGCTCTTCTCCTCCTCCCCCGTAGCGAGTTGAGCTTTCAAGACGCTCCTCTCCTCCTCCCAAAGTTTCTTTTCCTCCTCAACTGAAGAGAGTTGGGCTCGCAAGACATCCTGCCCCTCCTTCGCCTCCGCAAGTTCAACTCTTAGAGTACTAACTTGCTCGAGAAGGTCATGAACCTCCCGATCTACTGTTTGCCTCACTCTATCGAGCTGATCAAGACGTTGATACATCTTAGAGGTGTACGCCATATCCCTGACACAGCTGCGGACGAGACGGGCCATCAGCTCCTTATCGTCAAACGTGCCCAAAAACTTATCGTCCGCAGGAGGAACGACTTTCTGGGCAATGTGCAGAGCCACATCAGTGTCCTTAATCGACACAGTCTTGTCAAGACTGATCGCGAACTCCCACTGTTTGCGACTAGAGGCTCGCTTTTTCTCTTTGCCCTTATCCGACCGAGGCGCTCGCTTTTCCCCCACTCCCCTCTCCTGCTGACTGGGCGACTGACCGGCATCCCGAGCGATCCTTTTCCTTTTGAGTGGAGGCTCCTCCTCTTCCTCCTCCGAACCCGCTCAGTCTGCACTCATCGGCAAGACCGGCAATGACGCCGACGCGTCAGGACGGTCTTCAGTGGGCGGAGGGGCCAGCAACACCATAGATCGGCCTAGCTCCATTGGCTGAACGACGCCCTCACTGGCCTCTGCCTCCTTCCTCTGTTTCTTCACCTTCGAAAAAGCTCTAGGTCCCTTGGCCTGCCTTTTGGATTTAAGGAGACCAGAGGACCCGGCGAAATCGTCAAGCCTGGCCATGGCTGCACAGCAATAAAAACAGGTTAGAAATCGAAACCAATGCTTACAAATACAGTAAATAGTTCAACCACGAGGAATCAACTAGAGGGGGCAATTTCTTCTCCTAGCTCGCTAATTTGGGGCGGGGGGTCGATTAGAAATGAATCGGCCGAGGCCCCCCCGCGATATCCCAGAATGAGGCTACTGAAGTCATACCGACCGAGCCCCTTTATGCGATCGACTACCTCCCATGTGTCATTCCATCGCTCGGCTAAAGGATATCTCCACGGCTGGGGCTCGAAGGAAGATCGAGCCCTCACAAAAAGTACTTTTTTCGCCAAGCGGTAATTTTTGAAGCCGTTCCGGCCGGGCGAAATCAGGCATCTCTATACTGCAGATGAGGGATCCCGGCCCCAGAGCTTGGACTCTGATTCATTCTCAAAAAATGGCATAGGATGCCAACCGAAGGAGGACAGCCGAACTGATGACACAACAAGGCCAATCCATTGATGAATCTCCACCCATTCGGAGGAATTTGGCCCGGCCTCAGACAGTAGGCGACGCACACCTCGTCAATGATCAGGACATATGGGAGCTTCATGCCACCGACCGAGAAAAAGTTGTCAGAAACAGCAAAATAACCTCCCAAGTTACTGTGGATCTGTTCGCCCTCAGAGGCCAGCCTAGGTTCCCAGGACAAAGGGATATTGTTTCGAATAATCAATCGATTCAACTCCCCCACGGTCATTATCGATTCGTCTTTTGGCGGCTCCTCCACTACCAACCCATCCTTCCGTTCATGCGTCGAAACTTCTTCAATACCTCTCACCCCAAGCACCGCCACTACTTCAGGCAGCCCGGCTAGTCGGGAGGCCCTCTCGACGGTTTCACCCCTAGGGCTAGCCCCACTTCTAAGATTGGTTGACATGTTTACAAAGAGGAAACTTTAGAAAAAGTGAAGAAAAGGGACGTACCTAGCTGGTAATTGAGGTTGGGAATTTGAACGGCGGTTGAAAGAAAGCTCCGGAGATTGTAGGCAAGAAGATACAAATGAAAGCAAAATGAAAGCCAGAGAACAAAACAAGCGTGAAGAAAGTCTGTAGTCTATCGATCCTGGGTATTTATAGAAGATCGGTCGAAAGTACGCCCCAACCAACGCTTGACAAAAGGAGAAAATCCGAGCCAAACTCAGACACGTGGCAGAATCTGAGCTGAGGTGAATCAGGGTTATCAGAAATCAAATCCGGAACGGCGCAGCAGTTGAAAGGACGTACGTGACAGCTGCACAACGGTTACAAAGACGTTTCCTTTCAAATTCTGAAAATCTATCAGAGGGCACGCGCTGTCAGTAATAATTAAACCGAGTGCCTTCATGCGCTCAGCGTCGATGTTCATCCAACCTATCTTGGCACGAGCTATCGAGCAATAAGCATCAGCGCTAACCGATCGGGACGCTCGACCGACCGATCCAAGCACGAGCTGTCATGCACTATACATTGATGTCCGACCGATCGGGCCTATCACGAGCTGCCCCACAGAAGAGCTGCACGATCCTTATGTACTCCTTCGACCCTTCTCCTTGCTCAAACTCGAGGAGTAGGGGGCTTATGGTTGGGTCGATCGTGCTAAGCCCAAACCTATTTAAAACGATTCATGGACCGATCGTTCCACCCTTCAAGGATTGACCTAATTCCTATTGGCTGTGCTAGGCCCGGGTCCAGGTCCACGCGTCCACGACCCATTCGCAGGTGGAAACTCCCCATGCATACGTAAAGACCTACGTAAAGACCTAAACCTAGCACTTATTCTATATATAAGGTATTGTTTTGCCATGATACGGGTACGTGATCAGAACCCTAGCTTCTCTGTTCATAGCTATCAAACCCTCACCTAAAAGACTGACTTGAGCATCGGAGGGGCCTGCTGGTTATCAACCCCCGGTGTGCCTTGTTTTGTTTTGCAGGTACTCTCTCTCACTCAAGACGACAATCTTATGGATCCAAACAGCAACGTCCAGTCTCACCAGAATAAGGCGGAACCAGCTTCCATAAACTAATGGAAAATTCTAGTAAGAGAACATTATTCATGCTTCGTCTATCATGCCTAATAGAGTTTCATATGCAGCAAGTCATACTGCAAGACAAATCTAATGCAAGAGAATAACTAGAAAACTTGTTAGCGGAGTTTGGGGAAGCTTTTAAAGAACCGACGCAATTACCATCGAAAAGAGCATATGATCATGTATCCCTCTCAAACCAGGAGTACGTATAAACTATACGACCCTATAGATACTCACGAGAGCAAAAAGATGCTATAGAGAGATCGGTACAGGAGTTAATGTAGCTAGGGTTCATTAGGAAAAGTGTCAGTCCTTACATATCACCTGTAATCCTCATCAAGCAAAAAGACATCACCTGGAGAATGAGTATAGATTATTGAAAGTTGATCAAGTACATTCTTAAGAGAAAATTTCCTATCTCATTGATCAAAGAATTATTGGAAGAACTAAGGCCTTGTTTGCTTGGATATTAATTAATGGAATGGAATGAAATGGAACGGAATGGAAGGATTTATAATTGAATGTAATGAAATGTTATATAGTGAAAAGTTACTTGGAAGGGACGGAATGATTCATAATATAATGTAATAAAATATTGCTTGGAAAATAGATGGAAGAGAATGTAGTATATAATAAATGACTATTATACCCCTTAAAATAAAATCGTTATTGTAGAAAGTTTATTATTTTATTATTAATTATATAAAATATTAG
>JANIHY010000163.1:296294-307318 GCA_027479065.1 Erythroxylum brevipes
ATACAATATATAAAAATAATTTAATTAATATATTAGTTATATAATTGAGTCTTTTATTTAATACTACATAATTTTTAGTAATTGTAACTAACTCTTTTTTAAGTAAATGATTGTAAAAGGTATGGATTGAACTTGTTATTGAACTAGTTTAGTCCATGATAACAACAAAAGAGTTACTTTGCTAAGGGCTTCTAGTTTTTTTAATTTTTTATACAAGGGGAATTACTAAATTAACTCTAACGCTTGGAAAACAACAATCCTTACGCATCTCTGCGGAGAAGCTCCAGGACTTCTAATGGTGGGTCCTATAAGATATAAAAGGCTTGGATATGGTATACCTACGAGATTTGTCAAGCTGTTGGCACACTGATTGTCTTCTCGGAAGACATGTTGAAGATGAACCTCTCAAGTCTGGTGTAAAAGCTCCTACATGCTTGTCATAAAAAAAGTAACATCAATTAGCATAATGTGAGAGTCAGAGAGAATATTAATGACTTCGAGGGAGTCCATTTCAGCTACAATCTTGCGATACCTCAGCTCCCAGGCCAACGTAAGACCTGATAACACATCCCAGAACTCCACAATTAAGGGCGAACCCCTTCCAAAGTTTTGCTGAAACCTTTCACGCTAGTTCCCTTGACAATCTCGAATTAAACCTCCAGTGGACACCTTTGTGAAACCATGTTTCGCTGCGTCGTCAGAATTGACTTTAATCTAACCATCTAAAGGTTTAGTCCAACCCACTAGGGTGTCCACTGATATATCCTGTATTGGGAACACACTATTTTTCATCGCATGAGCTCTTACGATCCAATCTACATAGTCGAGAATGAGTTTGGTACTCTCTTTCGACCATACAAAACCTGACTCAAACAAACTACTGTTTCGCTACTTTCATAGGAAGCGACTCTAAATATAGTGGCTCATACTGCCTGTTGCACCTGATCTTGTTTCGTGAAGCTAGACTTCAGCTACGTCTCCTCAACTTGTTGGAAAAAACCCCATATTTACCACCTTACGAGAAAATTGACTCCAGAAAGCTATCACTCTCGGACAGTCCCATACCACATAAATCGTAATCTCGTCATGCCCACGTAATTGATAACTGATATTTATGACAATATACCTTGCCACTCGCTGGTGATTATTACTCCAGGCCATGTTTTGACCTGAAAAGAAGGTAAGACCATTCATTTCATTCCCAGACAAAAACTTACACCAAACAAACCAGGTGGGAATTGAACTATATCTACACTTTCCCCGAAAATAACATCCCATGACTAGCTTGCTGTTCTAGAACCAGTTAACCACTTCCACGTTTCATTTTCCTTTTTATATTTCGATTTTTCATCATCTAGAACCTGTCCCTATCACCCATGAAAGTTAAAACCCTCCAATCACAAGCAATATCTCCGCGTCTGCACGTCTTCTTATATATAGACACTTGTAACTTGCTCAGCCATCCTCACCAAGCCACCTCCAGAACAACTACACAAACCTCCAACAATCTTGGGATACCAGCAATGGCTGCTGAAGATATAATCAACCCTGAACCAGAAAAACCGTTAGAGAACTGCAGTGAGCTGCAGGATTTGGATGCTGCTGAAGAAGACACACTTTCTTTCTGTAATCTTTCGTTGGATGAGAGCTCCTGTGATTGGGATGAGTCCTGTAAAGATGATGAAGATGAAGAAAGCTCGTCTTCTGATGAAGAACTCTTTCAGTTCTCCACTTCTGAATCTACCCATCACAAAGACGGTGTCTTTTTCTGTGGAAAGCTTATTCCGGTTAAAGGAGAAGGCACAGATTCTTTCATCAGGAATTCTAACATCATTCCTCAGACTGCGGATTCTTTCAATACTAAATCTAGAACTGCACCATCAAAGGTTCGACAACGGGAAGTCTTCAAGACACGCGAGACCAGGCCGATGCGGGCCACCAGGAAATCGGCTACCGAGAAGAGCGTTAAAGCTTCTACGAAGAGTGAATTTATAAAAGCAACTCCACTGAAGTCGAGATGGTACGTTTTAACGTTTGGATCATCGGGAAGATTACCAGCAGAAATGGGTCTGAACGACATCAAGACACGACAAAAGAAGAGGAACATTCAAGCAAAGATGTCCCAGAACGGAAGAGAAATTGCGAAGAGCTACAGTGGGAGACAAGAAAATAGGTTATGGAGTCTGCTAAAGGTTCTGAGTTGCAGAAATTACCATGCAACTGCTGTGGCCAAGGCTTCTTTTGGTTGCATTCCTAGGGTGTGAGAAGGTCATATGATTTAAGGTTTACAAAGAACGAGAATTCAACTACAAAAAGGAACAGAAACACGAGACCCCATTACATGCTCGGCTCATTTTCAAGTTCTCAGAGAGTAGCTGAAAAGAGTCCAGAACTTGGAAAACTAATAGCAAGTGTTCTCTTGGAATTTGAAGATTGCAAGCAACTCACTCCGGCAGGTCTCTACGATGATCTCACCAGTCTTGTTTGCTGGGAGAGTAAAAGAAAACAAAAGCATGGCATCTTGACACTTTCAAATCAGCAGCAAAGCAACTTTTAAATACATTCCCTTTGAACACTTGTAATTAATTTATAAATAGCATGATGCAAACACTGCAATTCTCGTGTATTTTATTGCATTCATGATATGATAAAGCTGATGATCCCTTTTGACTTTCACATAACTCCAGTACTGAGTACAAGATTAAGGGACTATTCTGAATCCAACATGACATACTAAATATGAAAGCTGAGATGGAAGTATTAAAGAGGTTATCTTCTTCATTGCTTGCTCTTATGTTGTTACATTGTTTTTCACAAAGGTCAATATTGAACCCCATGATGGCAGGAACTCGTTACATCAATCATATATGCCAGCAAACTTCCTTGATGGGACCATCAAACCTCTTTCCACTAAGGTCTTCAAGAATGGAAGGAGAAGAAAATGAAAAGATATACTACACTCATAATTCAATCCCAAAAGCCTATAACAGGTGGATGCCATGTTTTTTTATGAATAAACAGAACATATGCCCCACCGAAAAAGGCAAAAAGTAAATTAATCACCACTTGTTTCTCTTCCAACCTTCTCCGAATCGTCTGTAGTGTAGATTTCGATAAACTTGCAATAAATTAGAAGTGAAACAAATGCTTTGAAGGTTCATCTTTGGTTTTCATTTATGAGCAAAAAGCAAATTCCTAGTAGCTGCCTTTTCCATCATACTCCCGTAATATTGTGTAAAAGGAGTGTTACTGCTCCTTTCAAGCTGCATGTTAACCAAATACCGTGTTTAGTGCAATTACCTTCATCAAATCCATGGAAAACTCAAAACATGGAAAAATTTTATATGGACGGAAAGAAAATAAAACCTGAAGAAATGATTCAACAGACTGCTCATCCTTTGGTGAGAATGCAACCTCATCTCTCTTCTTGCGGACAAACTCAATGTTCTGCTCCACCTTGAGCAAGAGGAGATTTCAGTCATTAGTAATTATTAGCAAATCATTCCTACTCATACATATTGTTGCATAAACGCAATTCATCACACAATGGAAGGTTTTGGTGACCTTAGAAGAACTAAAGAAAAACGTAATTGGATTCCGACTATTGATATTAGACCTTCTTTCTACTGTCAATAACATTGCACTTTGTTGTCTTTCTATTGGCTCATAAAGGTCAATATGCATTAATAGCCATAAAGCCATAAACATTTCAGACGAAAAGTATGTTGTCAAAGAATTCCAAATTAAGAGGAAAGTTATTTGTCAAATTTTACAACTAAACCCTTGTCTTGAGAAAAATAAATTACCTGGTCTATAAAACGCTTCACCACTCGCCGGAGACCCTCAATTGTAGTTGTCTCATGGAACTTCCTCAAACGGATAAGTGGAATTGTTGCCAACTCAGGAAAAGATATGTGATAACTCCACTGAGCAAAGTGCGCCACAAGTAACTCAACAGTAGAAAGAACACATTCTTCTTGAAAGTTCCGAGATTTTAACCAATATTTTGGAAACTGCATCATAGCTCATTTATTAGATACATCATGCCTGCACTGTAAGTCCCAAATAGGACTTAAGCCTAGCAGGCAACTTTTAGGAACCGAGGTAAAGAATAATCAAAAAAATTTGGACCAAGAAGTTAAGTAGTGATGCCATGTAAACCACTTGAGGGAAAAAGGAATAGTAGAAGTCAAATTATGCAACAAGCTAATACGGATTCTGAATGCTGGATGCTGACCTTTAGAGCAGATGAAAAGTTGAAGTTACTTCCAGGCTTTAAACTCTCCTTGCCAATCTTATATTCCAAAAGATCCAGTGTCAATGAAGCAATAGGGATGAAAATGCCACTAGAACTGGAGAGATGGTTAAGCCATTGAATGCATTTAACTCTTAGTGGCAAATATCTTGGTCCTGGAAACAGGATAGCTACACCATTTATGATCTGACAGATCATATATAGCAAAGGCTGAAGATCATAGTCATGTATGTAAAGAGATATAAACTCCACCCAGAGATCAATGCAGTTAATATACTGCCAGCTGCATACCTTCTTGACTGCTTCCTGCATATGTCCAATATCCAGCACAAAAAGCAATCATTTTGGTCATAGAGCACACTCAAAAGTAAAATTCAGCTACACACCGATGCAGCAATATGCATAAACTAAATAAAGTAGACACTAAGACACAAGTATCGTCATATTGTACCTTGCTCTTAGTTTGAAGACCGATCTGCAAAATCTTAACAAGTTGCTGGGTGGAATTCTCAACCTTGCTTAATGACTTGTGCATATTCCGAGAACAGAGTTCAACAAAGGAACTCTTCAGAAATCTTACATGCTTAAGTAAAACAGGGTCCAAAGATTTGCAGTGACCAATAAAAGCTCCATATGTTTTAATAAAGCATGTTTCAAAGCATTCAGAGTTAACAGCAGCCACGTCATGTATAATGAGGAAAGAGTGCACTGACAAAGTCCCTTGACCTGCTGCCCACAAATGAACAGACACCTGTAATCAATTCCAGGATTGTTTAGTCATGGATTATTATGGCATGAAAACCAATATAACTGCAAAACCCTTCCAGTTGATACTTGCACATTATTAACGGTAACAGATTCCAAAAATCACAAGATTCTATATTCCAAGGTATAGCTATATAATGCGTAAATTGTGTTTTCGTACTCTATTAACTAGTTATTGAAAAAGGATATCACAATAAATACTCGAGCTAACACACAGTTCCCCCCAGACACCACCATCTTGAGGTTAAGTAGAGTCAATGAAAGTTATTCATGTTCTGAATTTCACTATACCTTGATGAGTCTGCGTAGTAAAGCAGGAAATGCAACAAACAACATCATAGAAGCTCTGACACGAGTTAATGCAAAGGCCAATATCTGATGGTCAGTAACTACATTCAAAAACTGCAGGGTACTTCTTAAATAAGACTTGATAAGTGGCCTTGTAGCTTTCCATTTTGAAGTGTTCTTTAGCTCCAAAATGGCCTCCTTCCTCTCATTGGAGAGAGATACTCCTAGCATTTTCCGGAACATATCATCAGCCTCAGCAAGCAATAGCATCACGATCTTGCTAAAACTAAAACTGTCTTGGATAACACTTGAAGAGTCTGTTCCACAATGACAAGCAGCCCTATATGCATTTAATAGTCTTATAAAGGCAGGTATGCTTTGCTGCTCTTTAGCTAGGCGATATAGAGCATCAATTGAAGAGCTACTTAACATCTTGCTCACATCTACCCCTGAGGTATTTTGGTCTGCAGATTCGCCACCACTGTCACTAGCCTCATCATCATCTGAATACTGCAAGAAAAACGAACAACTAGTTATAAATCAAATGACAGTGTTAGCTACTATAGATTTTAACAGAGTCATAATTGCTCAAATAAACTTTGAGAGCCACGGGAGAATCATTTAGATAGTAATAGCAGATCATTTTAATAGGTGCATATGCCTGTAAAACTCAGCATTAACTCTAAATTTTCTTTGGTTACTGGAAAGAAATATCACAGAAGAGTAACTCACAATTTCTTCATCCCTTAGTGCCTTTAAACGCTTCTTGTTGCTTTCTAAAAATTTTGCAAAGTCTGGATCCTGAAAATAGTCAAGCAAACTTATTTATTGAGTATATACAAATTTGTAATACAAAGAAGACAAAATTAGAACCCCAAGATGATATGCATGCATTTACCAAAAACATATACTTATGCATATCAGCACAAAAGCATGCAAATACGCTTCCACTTTTTGACAAAAGCTTTCAACTTCACCTTACAGTACAATGACTACCTTCATATTATTCTGGATGCATTAATATAGCCAAAAAAAAGAAAAGAATCAGCTTGTGGGAAGGATTTATCGTATCATTGAAACAAATGTGTTGATGAGGAAAATCAACATTAATGACATTCAGAGGACATAACTCTGCATCAGCCTTAGTTCTGCTTAAGATGGCAGAAAGAAGAAATTTTTGCGAAATAATCATATAGCTCCCACAGATTAAAAAATCGACATTTGATGAAAATATACACACAACATCAGACAGACGATAATAAATAGAAACAAATAGCTTCGAGCAAGCAACTATAATAACATCACCTTGTCTTTCAACCTCTTTAACTTTTTCATCTTCTTTGCAAGCTCTAAACGTGCTTCATTGTTCTGCTCCGGCAAAGTACCATCAACTTTCTTGTCTGAAAACAAAAATGAACTCTTTACATGACAAATAAAGAAGGAAGACAAAACCAAAACGTAACAATTCTATCAAAAACAACTAGTCTATTAAATGAGCAACACTCTACTAACCTTCAAGATGACTATCCAATTCAGTCTCACCCACCAGACTAAAACTTTCATCCTGATCAATTCACCATACAACAACCTCAGGAAAAACCAGAACAATTAAAAGAACCAAATTACCAACACAACTGTTCAAGACAACGTAGTTCAAAACCTCTGACAAATATCCGTCGCTGTCGGAATCATCCGCGTCCTCATCGCTCTCATCTTCCCCGAACACCGCATCAAGTGAAGCGTCTTCGGTACCTTCAAATACATTGTTCCTAAGAATCACAAAGGAAGTTAGTAAATTATCAAATCTACATACCAAATTCTACCTTTTCTTTTGCATTACCTTGTGATAGAAAGCTCTGTTTCGTCAGCTTCGACTCCCTCAGCCTCGGCTCGCTCGTCTTCTACATGAACAGATTAATCAATCTGCTTAGTCACAACCACATTCACAAAGCAAAAGCACGCGATTTCTAAAAGCTTACTCTTGGAAGCTTTCTTCTTGAACACAGACTTCAGCTTTCGCTTTCTTCTCAGAACTGATTGAAGGTTCTTCTTCGCGAACTTCCTCGCCTTTTTCCCCAATTTCCCCATTTCGTCACCTTCTCAAAACCACCACAAAAACCCTACAAGATTGTATGGGCAGCTAGGGGATAATGGACTGAAGGTTTGAAATTTAAAAAGTAGAGGGAACATTGTGCAATTTTAGATATTTGTGTTTCAACTCAGCCGCCACCTAGTTTGTTTTACCAAACAATGCAACGGGGATGATTACCGTTGGATCGTGGATCGGACGGGTCTATGTTCATTCCTAAATTTCAACTAGGGTTTTGGCACCAAGGGACTGGAAAATCATTATGGAAAATTTCAAGGGCCGGATAGCAATACATTAATGTAGGAAGATATTTAAATTAATATTTTATGGAATGCCATACGCAACGTCGTTTCTGAGAGCCTTGGCCACTAAGAGAATGCCAAACACGACGTCGTTTTCTGACCGCCTTGGCCACCAAGTATACACGCCACGATATTCTCAATGGCCCCTAGGACTCCTTTAACCGGCCTAGGATCACTACAACCGCCCACGCTCTTCTCTGCGCGTAGCTTCACGTATAGCTATATTTATAAGCGTTCATTCGACGCGAGCCGTAGAAGAACAAAGCCACCGCCAAAGGTCTTTCGGAGGATATTTACGAAATTCATGTTTTCAAGGCCAATTTGGGAATTGAAGATAAAGCTGCGTTGGTATAAAAATCTGTAAAACCCACTATCGTTTCATTTCCGTTCAATCGCTTGCGGCTAGGGTTTTAGAGAACTGCTCACTGTCTCCCGATATCTTGAGGTTTGGTTTTCGATTTTAGCCTTCTCTTTTGACTGATTAGATCGATTGTTTGATGAGACGTGTTCTTGTTGTTCTTACGGGTTCTGTGTTGTGTGTGGACACTCTTCGATTGTTTCATTTAGATCTGTACCTCTTGATTTGAGAGTTGATCAATTTTCTTGGAGTCTGATTCATTTTCTGTAATTGCGTCAGATCTGATGGATTTGTTTGAAAGTAGAAGATTATGTGTTAGATTTGGTTGTTTTCTGTGTGATCTGTTTTCTTTTATGTGTTTCATATCAATCATGTTTACCTTCTTTGTTAATGCTCCGATTAACCTATAAATTGTGGTTTAGTTCTGGCGCTATTAATCTACGTGCTTATTTATGTTTCTTTGATCTTTCTTGTGCTATTTGTATGAGCCTTTACAGTTCCTATGCGTAGTATTGAACTCTTTTTTGCCTAATATGTACGTTCCTAAATCGTCTTCTCTATGCTTAGGATCAAAGTGATTTTATTACGTTTGTGGATATCGACTTTAGTTTAGGCAATATGTATCCTATTTAGACAATAATGTAACCAAAGATGATTGTTTACTTTCCGGTGGCAGATTAAGGAAAGGGGTCCAGTATGGGTAAAGAAAAGGTTCACATCAACATTGTGGTCATTGGCCATGTCGACTCTGGCAAATCCACCACAACAGGTCACTTGATCTATAAGCTTGGAGGTATTGACAAGCGTGTGATCGAGAGGTTTGAAAAGGAAGCTGCTGAGATGAACAAGAGGTCATTCAAATATGCTTGGGTGCTTGACAAACTGAAGGCTGAGCGGGAACGTGGTATCACCATTGATATTGCTCTGTGGAAATTTGAGACCACCAAGTACTACTGCACTGTCATTGATGCCCCTGGACATCGTGATTTTATCAAGAACATGATTACTGGAACTTCCCAGGCTGATTGTGCTGTCCTCATCATCGACTCAACCACTGGTGGTTTTGAGGCGGGTATCTCTAAGGATGGTCAGACGCGTGAGCATGCTTTGCTTGCCTTTACCCTTGGTGTCAGACAAATGATTTGCTGCTGCAACAAGGTTTGTTCTGTTGTGTATATAGTGTTGTGCAATAACTTATTTAACTTAATGTGCTCATGTAATTAATGTGAATTATTCATTGCTAACAGATGGATGCCACCACTCCTAAGTACTCCAAGGCAAGGTATGACGAAATTGTTAAGGAAGTGTCATCTTACTTGAAGAAGGTGGGTTACAACCCTGATAAAATTCCTTTTGTCCCCATTTCTGGATTTGAGGGTGACAATATGATTGAGAGGTCCACCAACCTCGACTGGTATAAGGGTCCAACCCTTCTTGAGGCTCTTGACTTGCTCAATGAGCCCAAGAGACCCTCGGACAAACCCCTGCGTCTCCCACTTCAGGACGTGTACAAGATTGGTGGCATTGGAACAGTCCCCGTTGGTCGTGTTGAAACCGGTATTTTGAAGCCTGGTATGGTTGTGACTTTTGGTCCAACTGGACTGACCACTGAAGTTAAGTCGGTGGAGATGCATCATGAAGCTCTCCAAGAGGCTCTTCCTGGTGATAATGTTGGTTTCAATGTGAAGAACGTTGCTGTTAAGGATCTTAAGCGTGGATATGTTGCCTCAAACTCCAAGGATGACCCTGCTAAGGAGGCAGCTAACTTTACCGCCCAGGTTATCATCATGAACCACCCTGGTCAGATTGGAAATGGTTATGCCCCTGTCCTGGATTGCCACACCTCTCACATTGCAGTCAAGTTTTCTGAGATCCTCACCAAGATTGACAGGCGATCTGGTAAGGAGCTTGAGAAGGAGCCCAAGTTCTTGAAGAATGGTGATGCTGGATTTGTGAAGATGATTCCTACCAAGCCCATGGTTGTTGAAACCTTCTCGGATTATCCTCCTCTTGGCCGTTTCGCTGTGAGGGACATGCGTCAGACGGTGGCAGTTGGAGTTATCAAGAATGTCGAGAAGAAGGATCCTACTGGAGCCAAGGTGACCAAATCTGCTGCCAAGAAGGGCAAATGAACGTTGCAAGTTAGAGAAGGCTATCATGGAAATAAAGATTGGGTTCTTGCTAGTCGTCTATTCATAGTGTTTTCATTAGTATGTTTTGAAAACTATTGTTGCAAGTCATCACCATCGTCCCGGAGCTGTTATTCGCAGAATTGGGTTCTTGACCGACGGTGGCATGGCCCTGCACTGTCATAATCAGCCAGGAGTCGCTTATTGTCTTAATCCTCTCCTGGCCACCATTTCAAATGGTTGTAGTACTCACCTTTTATTTTTGTGTGATACTATTGTTACTGTGTTTTTATGTTTCGAGTTCAGATGATAGTGCCTTCTCTTGGACCCATTTCAACACTGTTTTGCTATAATTTTTTTAATATGCGATACAATACTGGCTTTTTATGTTTACTTCGAAGTAGCAATTACGTATACGAGGAACAATGTACGACTTCCAGTATTTACTTGACGAAGAACCATATCAAGTACATGTAAATAAAACATTAACAAATCTAAAATGTCCGATTTGGATATGACCAAGTGTAGGTTTTGGACGAAATTGCAGGAATCAGGATGTTGGGTTCTTGTGCATGTAGTTTGGTACGGAGTCGGCATTTAATAAGCTCTGTTCCCTTGGCTCTGTTTGTTTTAGCTTTCAGAGAGTAAGTAAACAACTTTTTTTTACCGGAAAAGTTGTTAAAAAAAAAGTGATTGAAAAATTTTAAAGAACTTTTTACATAAAAAATAATTTTTTTATAAGCTAAAATATATATATTTGAAAAGTTTAAATTTGAGACTTTAAAAATGTACTTTTTAGTAAAATTTTTCAGATCAACTAATACGTTTACTTTTATTC
>JANIHY010000165.1:59977-71551 GCA_027479065.1 Erythroxylum brevipes
ATTTGTATTGTATTCTCTAATTGGTAGTTAGAGGTATTTATGGTGATTAATTATGAATTTTGTGAATGAATTATGAACTGATATGAGAATGGTTTCAAATGGCTTCATAATTGTTGTATTTGTTACTTTTGAATGATTTGGGAAATGGCTATATGATTGGTATAAGATTTTGGTTGATGAAGTGTGAAATGATGATGGAATTGCATATGAAATATTTCATGCTCTGAATGACAAGTTTTCAAAATATGCCATTTAGGCAATTAGTTTTCAAGTCATGAATAATATATTATGTGGGTTTGTGGTGATCTGTTCTATTTGTCAAGTGCACTTTGACTAAAAGACTTCTCCCGCCTGCCCACTAGTAGCATAAAGCTCCTTTACGAACTCTCATAAGTTCACAGCTATAAAAGACCATTTTGTGGGATTGCGATAGTACATTTTGTTCATGGCTACACAGGACCCTTATGGGAAATGTGTAATACGTTCTGTTATAGAACCACCCAAACCATTCTGATGTGTTTAATTGATTATGATGTATTGGCAAGTTTGATGGGGGTATGACTTATGTGAGTTGTGAATTGGTTTGATAAGTTGAGAATTTTTTGTTTTATGATTCATTGAGAATTTGCTATGATCATGAAGGTTTTAAATGATTTTTGCTTGTTACTGTTAGGACTCGATCTCAGAACCGGACCCCAACCGGAAAAACAGAAAATGAAAACAAAAAGTGAAACAAAAGAACGAAATCGAAGGAGACACATATCGAAAACAAAGCGGCGGGAACGAACGAAAACAAAACAAAAGTGGAATCGAAGCAAACAAACGTTTCAATCGAATAGATACAAATTTTTGACATCCGAGAACATGTAACTTAAAAAAAACTAGCGTTGGAAACTGTAAGACTAAACTAATCCGAAAATGGTATAATTTGTTTTCTTTTTCATTCTTTATTCAATCTCATACAAAGCAATCTAATTTCCCATTTGGAATTTATCAAGCCCACAAACTCAAATATTTTATCCTTCACATTTATACATGTCACAATATTCATCTTTTGATCAAAACTTTTTTTTCCTTTCCGTAAAATCTCACACATGATTTATATAAATTCAAGCCATACATAAATAAGCACTTCTATATCTCAATTCCAGTAACACAATTCATCGGACCTCCTGTCCGAAATCACAGCATAAACAAACACAACCAATCATCATCATATACATAGCACTTCAAATAATTCTCAACCATCAGTATCATCGAACCTCCTGTCCAGAATCCAAACACAATCAATCCCATTCATAATCATATTCAGTCACATTCACATTCATCTCATCTACATACCATAAACCATTTACATATCATAATCATACATAAATTATATCCCAAAGTCCATACGCAAATCCATAATTCATTTACATCATGAAATAAATGCTTATAAAACATTAATGGCATTCCAAGCCATATACAATACCAATACCAAAATCCAAATTTCACAAAATACAAGATATGCAAAATTGAACAAATGCCTTAACTTTCTTTCATCCGATCTTTTGCTCGATACCTGGAGATGGGGATGAAAGGGGGGTTAGCTTTACAACTCGTGGATAACATCCAAAATTGAATATCACGTAGGGCATAATCACTAAAATTAACTTTAGAAATCACAAACCCATACCATTCTCAAGCTATCTAAACCGAAATCTCTTTAAAAATTCAAAGATAAAAAATATTCTCTTACCTTAATCTTCTCCAAATTCAAAATTTCTTAACTCATATTGGAGCTCTAATCTTCTTCCATCTTTTTCCTTCATGAATAAGCATCAAAATCTCTCTTAAAAATCAAGAAAATCAAAGCCCTAATTTCTTTTTTCTTCTTTTTCCTCTCCCCATCCGAAACCACTCTTCTCTCTTCTTTCTTCTTTCTTTTCTTTTCCTTCTTTTATTCCTCATTTTCGTGCATTCCTTCCTTCTTAAACGATAGCCCACCTTAATTATCTTTAATTAATGCAAAATGACCCATTTGCCCTTCCTTAAATGCCTTATAACTTAAAACCTTAAGTGATCTTCCAAATTTGCCCCTAAAGAATTTTCAACACTTTAATTTTACAATCAACCTATGCCATATGATCTTACTCAAATTAATATGCTAATTATTCACATTAACATGATAATTTATTTCCTCAAAAATCATAAAATAAATCAAAGTCTCAAAAGATCAATTAAATCATGCTTAACTTAGGACATTTTTCAAATCATCAAATTTAAGGAATTTGCTAAAACTTCCTTCTAGAGAAATGTTACTCATTGTCTCAGTTTCATAATGACACCAAAATCAATTAATTTGGTTCACCACTCCAAAAATTATACTCCAAACATTTCGGACTATTCTTATGCTAAAATGTTTTCCTGCGATTTACGTCCATCCAAAATTGATATTCTTAGAGACTAAATTGAAACTCAATTTCTTCAGAACATTTGTAGCCCTATCTCTCTAGTTTAATTCAAATTAATAATCACCTCATTTGGATGACTAGAGCAAATGTTAAGGCCTAAACACTTTCAGCTCTTACTAGTCCAAGACTAAACATTAAACCCAAATTCAATTCAGAAATTGAAGGTCTTAAGGACTGAATTGAAATTCCATTCCTGATAATAACTTGTAGTCCCATGTCTCTAGTTTATGTTTCAATAAGAATCAACTCAAATGGATCTCTACAGATCGAGATATTGCCAAAATATTGAAACATGTTCAGAAAAATATCCAACTCATACTCTTTTAATCAATCTCCTCACTTTGATTCAATCAAACTTTTTCAAATTAATCTCAAAAAAATCCACAATTTTCATGGAGAGGTAGAGGAATGTCCTAGGAATCCAACGCTTTGAAAATCAGATCAGTCGGATGTCAGACAGAAAAGTTAGAAGTAAAAGAGTGAGAGAAGGTTAAATCGGTTGGGTCGGCCGTCCCAGGTCGCGAGCTAATCGCGAGCTAGTCGTAATCGTGAAATGCGACTTTTTTTTTCAACTCAAAAACTCCTAACTTGCAAAATACATAACTTTTGACTCACAAGTCTAAAATTTACAAACTTGGTATCAAAAGAAAGATAAAAGAAAGCTCTACAACTTTCATGAAAACTTAAAAATCAATTCCATCTCTAAAGGGGTCAAAATTCAACTCAAAGTTTAAGTCCAATTTATGTTACCCTAAACAATATCATAACTTCTAAAATTTCTATCTTTCAACTTAAAGGTCCAAAAATGTCATACTTTATATCAATGGAAAGATCAAAGCATAACCTACAACTTTCGTTAAGGACAGAAAAATCAATTTGACCTCTAATGGAGGCAAATTTCCAATCAAACTTTCTATCCACTAATGATCATGCCAAACAGTAACATAAATTTATAAAAATCATAACTTCCTATTTCATGGTCCAAAAATTCCATTTTTTACAGCAATGGAAAGATAAAACATAATCTAAAACTTTCATGCAGCACTTAAAAGCAATTTCAGCCTCTAACTAGGTCACTTTTTCAATCAAAGTTTCTGCCAGAAATCTGTCATCCTAAAACAATATCCAACTTCACAATTTCCCATATTTCAATTTTCACAATCAAAAATTACATATTATACATCATTGTAAAGCTATGCAACTTCTCTATAACTTTCTTGTAGACCACGTACTCCAATTCAAACAACATCAATACAAAATTAGCCTCAAAGCACAGTACACACAAACTTACCCTTAATAGCATTTTAAAAAAAGAAAAATTACCTTAACTTCAAAAAATTATAATTTTCAATCCCAATATCAAAAAATGTCATATTTTAAAGCAATAGAAAGCTTTCAATAGAAGCTACAATTTTAATGCAGACCATTTTATCAAATTTTGCCTAAATCAAGCCAGAACAATTCACAAAAATTTCAACTAAAAAAATTAACTTTGCTACTATTCATCCCCAAAAAGTCAGATTTTCAATTCTCTAAAATTTAACACTTTCACTAATCATTTCTTGCTTTTCAACTCCATTAAAACAATTCCTTCACTATACATTTCATTTAAACTCAAAACACCATTTTAGTCCATAATCAAACATAAACATCGATAACAAAACCATACACACATATACACTCTCATCTCAATTCACCTATCCTAATCTCATATAACAAATCACATTCTTGAATTTTCTTTTTCTTTGAACATGAATAATTCACCTCAAATTTTCACCTCAAATTCCTCATTTAATGTAAATTTATAATTCAAAATTCCAAGAAAATTCGGGGTCCAACATTTTCTGTGCCAAAAGTCATTCATTTTATAGACTTAGTCATCTTGATTTTCCATGTATCAACTTGTCTTTCCACTTCACATTTTTTCTAGACTAAATGTACAATTTAATTCATCAATTTTACAATTGTAACAATTAACTCCAAATTACTTATTATAATTCATCAAACCAAAATTCAAGACATAAGTAATACACAACCAAATCATCATCGTTTGAAACTTTTTATACTCCTAGAATATGTGAATTGAGGGCACATATAATCTTTGCAATGTTTTCTAAATCAATATTTATGTGTGTATATGATCATGTTATGCATGTGAATGGAATGCACCTTATAAATTCTAAAATGATATGAATCAAAAGTCTAACATTTTAACCCTCAGTAAGTTTTGGAAACCAACTATTACAATCCCCATTAAAAAATTTTGTCCTTAACCTAATTGGTTAAATAGATAGGGGTACTATTTCCTCGTGTATTCCTCAGTCTCCCATATAGCTTTTTCTATTGAATGATTCCTCTAAAGGACTTTAACCAAAGGAATTATACTATTTCTCAATTGTTTCATCTAGCATCCAACTATCTTGACCAGTTCCTCAACATACTTAAATTCGTTGCAATCTCAACCTCATGTGCCTGTAATACATATGTTGGATCTGATCGATATCTCCTAAGCATGAAAATATGAATCACTTTGTGAATCTAAGATATTTTTGGTGGTAATCCTAATTTGTAAGCTAACGGTCCTACTCTGATTGAACTTAAGTTTTCTATATTATTTAGTGATATTTTCATAGTTTTTGTTATACTTTTCGGTTCCTTTTATTAGATATTGTGCTTAATTTAACCTAAGAGTGCTTGTTTTGAATTATTGTATTTTGAGGGTCAAATTGTCATAATTAATTAACAATTGCGCTCCCTTAAACTATAGGACAATTGATATTACAAATTATTACTTTTCATTGCAGGTTACTCAAGAGGAGGAGAGCCAAAAGTGGAACAAAGAAATGGAAGTTACGAGATGACCTTTAGGGTAAAGTTCGCCACGACGAAGTTAGTGTTTTGTCGTGGCTAAACAATTAAAGATCATCACAGTGAATCTTAGAAGATCCGAACCATTTTTGGGAGCTTTACCTACTGTGCAAACCCGACCTAGCAACCCGTTTTGAGAAGAAACAAATTTTTCGATAAGTTGGAGAGTGCCGACATATATATTGATTGATATTTCATCAGCTGAGTGGAGGGAAGACATTGAAGACCTAGACACGACCTTATCACCCACGATTCCCCCTGGGATTCCCTGGTGAGAGTTCTCTTATAGGTTATCTCTCCTAGTTTTTTCACCGCCTACTTCTATGATGGGTAGCTTGGATGCATTCCTAGTTGTGAAGCTTCCGGTTGCAATGCTTGGCTAGAACACCTATTCTTTTTAAATATGTAGCGATGGCTCGAGTTCGATGGGTTTTAAAAGGGAATTGATTTACATTGTCAATCTGAATTAGGGTTTATGGTCGTGTAGTTAAATTAGTTTCATTAGCGTTTAATCAAGTGTTGAACAATGCTTGTGTTATGGATTTCTTTTACAGAACTGTGATGCTTAATATATGAGGTCTTATATATGTCTTTTTGGTGATTGTGTTAACTCTCTTTTATCTGCCTAGTTGTGTTTGATATTGAGATTAAGCTTGACCCATATTGACCAATTGCATTAGCTCATCCATTAATACACACTAAGATGCATTTAACAAGGTTTTAAGAAATGGAGTATTGTACATCTTGCCCGAAGGCACATCTTGGTAGTATTAGGATGCATATTTTAAGCTGCTATGTTTCCTTCCTCAATTTCTTTTCTTAGACCATCAACATCCTATACATATAATCTCTACTTTAATCACAATGTATCATCTCTCAAATCAAACTCAAAACTAAAATTTTGTTTTAACTTCTTTACAATCTTCACCAATTCTAGGTCTTTACTTTAAGCTTTCCTAATCCTTTCATGCAATACTAGTCTAAGCCTTCACGTAGCTAACAATGCTTCATTCTTCCCCAAACTTAGCTTAAAATTTAGGGTTCTCAGTAAAACTAGTTTTGGTAAGGTCAATGTTTGAATTTATGCCACACTGTTATTAGTTTTCCTGCTTAATGCATCAGCAATAACATTAGCTTTACCTGGATGGTATTCAATCATCAATCTACCTCATTTGTCTCATATTCGGTTCTTTTTAACTTAACAAATATCTAAAACTTTTATGATTTATAAATATCTAAAATGTCTCGCCATATAAATAATGTTCCAAATTTTCAAATAAAACATCACTATAGTAAGCTCTAAATTATGAAATAGATAGTTAAACTTATGAGACCTTAACTGTCTCGAAGCATATGCAATCAATTTACCATACTACATCAAAACACATCCTAATCCTTGTGTGAAGCATCACTATATACAACATATCCTTCAGATCTAGATGATATTGCTAACATTAGTGCCATAGTTAATCGATGTTTTAATTCCTCAAAGCTCCTCTGATGCTCATCAGTCCATCAAAAAGGTACATTCTTTCTTAGAATCTTTGTCAAAGGGGCTGAGATTAATGAAAACCCCTTGATAAACCTCTTGTCATAACCTACTAATCCCAAAAAACTCTGAATCTCATACACATTTCTAGTTGCTTCCCACTTCATCACTGCCTCAACTTTTTTTGTGTCTACTTGCATGCCTTGTCCAGATACTACATTACCTAAGAACACTACTTGATTAAGCAAAAATTCACGCTCACTAAACTTGGTGTACAATTGCTTCTCTCTTATTATCTATAAGAAAAAATTCAAATGCTTAGATTGTTCCTCTCTACTCCTTAAGTACACCAAAATATCATCTTTGAATACAATCACAAAATGATCTAAGGTTGCAATACTTTATTCATCAATGTCATAAAGGTTGCTGGAGTGTTCATTAATCCAAAAGGCAGGACCAAAAACTAGAAGTGTCCATATCAGGTTCTAAATGTAATCTTTGATACATTAACTTCTTCTATTTTCAATTGATAATTTTGATACATTAACTTATGCTATTTTCAATTGATAATATCCTGACCTCAAATTTAGTTTAGTAAACACCTAAGCTCCATATGACTGATCGAGTAAATCATCTATTCTCAGTAAGAGATATTTGTTCTTCACTATCACCTGATTCAATTGCCCAAACTCAATGCATAATCTCAAGGTTCCATCCTTCCGCTTCTTCATAAACAAAACTGGAGCTCCTCAACGTGATACACTAGGTCTGATGAAACCCTTATCTAATAGCTCCTACAACTAAGTCTTAATTCCTTAAGTTCCACAAGTGTCATCCTATACGAAGGAATAGATATAAGAGTAGTACCTAGAACTAAGTCAATAGTATACTTTTTTTCCCTATCTAGGGTAATCCTAGTAATTTAGTAGGGAATACATCTAGGGAATCCCTAACAATAGGAATCCCTAACAATAGGAATATCCTAAATTGTCTGCTCAATTTGGGTGTCGATTATATAGGATAAATAAGCCTCACATCCACTTCGAGTCAGCCTAAAGACATTCATTAATGAAATCATTCTCATCAGCATTGCTTGACTAACAACTCAAAATATAAAAATAAATTATTTAGTATAACAATTCATCATAGCCCTATGAGCAGTAAGCCAGTCCATACTCAAATTAAGGTATAACTCTTTCAACTATAGTACTACAAAATCGATTTTCAACTCCACCTGATCGACCCAAATCATGCACCCTTTACACACTTCTTTAATCACTATAGTACTTCTACTAGAGTACTCACCTCTAAGACAAATTTCAGCATCTCTCTCACATAATGCAATTTAGATGCTAGATATGGAGTAATGAATGAATGTGAAGATCCTGGATTTAACAATGCAAATACCTCAAATTGAAAGACATGTAACACACCTGTAATAACATCTAGAGAATTATCTGCCTCCTGCCTCGTAATAGCAAAGATCCTGACTTGGGACTGTGGTTGGTGACTTTACACCTCAGTCCTAACACTAGGACCTCCTGAGCTGGTTTTACCCCTATCGCTGCCTCTTTGTCCTGCCCAACTAGCTCTGCTATTTTGGATAATCATTTCAGCCACTGATCCTCCTTTCACTCTAGACTGTGTTCCCAATATTGCGAGACAGTCTCTAATCTGATGCTCAAAAGAGCCACAATGTAAGTAACCTCCCGATATCTTCTATCATTCTCCACTATGTTTCTTTCCATAATGTTTACAACTAGGCATCTGTTATGTTTGACCTCCATATGCCTATCCTCCAAATGCCTAACCTCTACCACTACCAATATGAACACAGCCGGCTCTTGGTCTAAACCCCAGCTACGTCGATTTGGTTTGTGATCATGATGATCTATTCTAGTGTTTACTAAATCTTCTACCAGAGTCAACTTGAAACTCACCATGCCTTTTAATTCTAAACACTTGTCGATACTCTCTTTGTTTATCCTTCAATAACTGCTCAATCCGAATCAAAGTAGCCCTCAACTTAGTGAAACTATTCAAATTAGTAACAGCCAACTATGTCCTAATTCCCATATTCAGTCCATCTTCAAACCACCTACACTTATCTTCCTCAGCTAGAATCAGGGTAGTAGAATAGCCCATTAATTCATTAACTGTACCTCATACTCAACTACAGTGAGATTTCCCTGTTTTAGATTGAGAAACTCTTTCATCGTCCTATCCAAATAGATCTTTAGCATATAATTCTCCTTGAAAACCTTCAAAAAGTCTTCCCACGTCCATCTACAAAGTTGGGAAGAACTAGCTGAAAAAGTCTTCCACCATTGATAAGCCAAACCTTGAAGTCCTTTCGTCGAACTCGCAGTACACTTGATCAAACACCCTTACCATTCTTTCCAACTAATCTTCTGCCTCGGTAGGGTTTGGAATTCCATAGAAGTCTATAACCCCCTGCTTTTTAAGTTTGAAATACCTCCTTGCTCTCTTCTTAGGAATTCTCTGAGGCATTTGGTCAGACTAGCATATTGGGGACTCCCTATTGGCTCCTACAGACTCAAGATCAGCTGATTCTGTGACTTGATCTCCTATAGCAGATGACCTATAATAAACAATAATTGTGATGGTCTCTCACTAGTTGTCATATTTAAATGCTTATATATGTTCTTAAGGATGCCAAACCATGCTCTGATACCACAACTTGTAACATACCACTCTTATAGTGCTCATGCCCAAACATATCCATAGATAGTTGAAAATATATCTACATAAATGGTATGTTAGAACAATCACATAAATACAGTTTGAGGTATCAATATAACATAAATATAGTCTGAGGTATCAATATAACTTAAGCATTCTAAATGCTTATTTCCTTCACAATCATAATAAGTCATATATGTCATTAACATTCTAAATTCAAGTAGACCATACACAACATATTTGAACTCAACCCCAGTACATCATACAGTACAAAAATTACCACTAAAGACAATGTTTGTCATAACATGGAAACCTAATACAAAAGAGATCTATTTAGACTTCAATGGTATCAGCTGACTAGACTTTAGGCCATTCTTGTCCCTGAAATAATAGTACTAAAAAATTATATTAGATCACTTTAGAAGCTATATGTCCCTTGAACTTGAAAATCAACGATGAAATTTTGAGGAGTTTGTGAACTCAATGTGTGAACCATCATTGATGTGCTCACTCAAGTCAAAACACCAAAATAAATTACATTTCTCAATTTAGCAAGTATATTACAAAATCTAGTATCACATACCACATCACATTTTTGTCATATTTCAACTAGTACTACATACCAACGTTGCATATCATAATTTTAAAACAATTCAATAATTTCATCACAATCATTCATATGATACATGTATAACTGAATATCAAAATGCACCTATTATTTCTATTTTATTTTGCTTTGTTATGACTGAGCGCCTATCAACCTAATTTATTGTCTTGTATTTGTTATGGATACCAGGCTCATTTCATATACTGTCCCATATCTGTTGTGGATACTAGGCTCATTGTTATTTGAGCATGTGGCTCTTTGTGCATAATCTAAAGCTTGAAGTTCTTTTCCACACATTGGCTACTCCAGTCATAACTCTTTTATTTGATCATGCATTTCAATGCATCAATTCATATATCATGCTTTTAGTACTTTTCATTCAATGTGCTTATGTGATTTATCAAATTCTTTGGATCTAACTATGACTTTCATCATTTAATTATTCATACATTTCATATTACGCATACAATTCAACAGAAGCATATATAATTAAGTTTACACATCTAGGTTAATTCATAGTACACTCCAAAATAGTTATTGCCTTGATGATTAGGCAATGTTTGGATGTTGGCGATCAACTTGTTCATTTATAGTCAGGCAACACATACTTAGTTTATAATCACTAATTTGTTCAATCATATCAATATACAATCAGGCACATGCATATGTGTCATGTTCAATACATGCTCAATTGACCTTTTCGGGTATGTATTCTTAATCACAAATCTTGACCATTCAACTATTATAGATTCTATATTACCATTTTGCATTTTGGTTTGTACCTTGAGTAAGTGTGATTACTCTAAATTCATCAATCATACATTCATTAACGTTTTCCAGCAATATACATTCACAAAATTTTTAATTCTTATTCATTCATACCTAATACACCTTACTCATATCCTTTAGATCATATTTGCATTTATAAGAGCACCTTTATTCCTTTAACAACTTAAAATTTCCATATTTAAATACATTAATATCAAGATAATCCATTTCTTAAGTAATGACATCAATTAACAACCTAAACTTTCAAACCCTTAACCAACTAATCAAGCAACAATCTAGGTTCATTTCAAGCGTTAATAAAGTCAAAATACACCAATGTAAAGTAACTTATTCTCATTTGGTTCAATGACTGTGCATCGCTACGCAAGTCAAAATAAAATAACTAGACCTATTACTATAGCAATAGTGAGTCTAAGTTGATCTCATAGAGAGTGTGTGTAAAGTTTATGAAACGAAATTAACCGGTATTTAGGTTTAATAGGGGATTTTGAATTTGAAAGAAGAAAATAAAATTAAACTAACTAATAAGAATAAATTAAAGAAAACATGCAAAAAATAATAAAAATATGGAATTTGGTAGGGGCTCGGTTCTTTGGTTCAATCTCGACCTACACCCTAATTAAGCATATTTCATTAATTTGTTGTTCTTTAACCTCTCCTAGCAA
>JANIHY010000165.1:107251-120929 GCA_027479065.1 Erythroxylum brevipes
AAGAATAAAGTGGGTTGTTACTTTAATCTTAAAACATACAACTTAAGCATTCGCTTATTATGGACCACAATCTTGATGAGTAGTGAACTCATATGTATTTTATTATAATTCTTGATATGATTGGAATGAATTTTTATAGAGTATTAATCCAATGTCTGCATGTTGGAAGTATTAACTAAAACATGTATCAGGGAACATTCACTCAAATAAAGAGTTTATAGTGATATCATCACTTCTAGATGTTTTAAGGGGATTTGGTGATTAAACTGAAGCCAGTAGTTTGATGGACTAGCTACCTATCAAGTCTTAACACCAAGATGAGGTCTTGTTTGTTAATCACCATATAAAATAAAATGGGAGATTTATAAGGAAAAACTAACTTAAGGGCAAAACAATAATTTAACCCATTGTTGTGCGGATGGATATAATAAGGTTCTAAATAAGGTTTGTATTTGGACATAAAATATGTAATAATTCAAGAGTTCAACTAATTTTGTTTAGTGGAATGACATTTAATTAATAAGCTAGAATTAATTCTAATGAGATTAAATTAAGTCTAGGCTTATTGGAGCTTGAATTATCAAAGTCCAATAAGATTCCCCACTTGACTTCAAGGAATGCTATCAAGCTAAGTAAGAAATATAATTGGAGGTTTTAGAAGGCCATAATTGAATGTTGGGCTTGCATTAATTAATGGTTAATTAGAAGCCCAAATGTTCATTTAGGAATGGGCTAGACTTTGGTTTAATGTAATTGATTAGATTAATTATATTAAAACAAATTTTTTAAAGAAATGAAGGTGCAATTTCGTTTTTTAGGGCTGAATGTGCAGCTGCACATTTGACATTAAATTGCGAAATAAAGATAGTCTTTATTATGATTTATCATCATTAAATGGAGTTATGAAATTACCATTAAATGGTTTAATGGTTATCTTTTAATGTTAGCATATAACCTATTAGCATTCATTGGATTAAAGAAGAAAGATGTACATTGGATGGACCATCTTCCTTCTTACATCATCAAAAACTGAAATTAACATATTAATATTAGGTGATTGGTCTTTTCATATAGCCATCTTAAAACAAATGAGAAGAGTCTCATTTAATGGCTTCTTTATGTTTGAAAAGAGAGGTGTGATGCATTGGATGCTCTCCCTCTTCTCTCTTTTCATGCAAAACCAAAATTAGGAGTTTAAGAAAGAGTTCTAGCATTGTTTTGACCAACTCTCTCCTCTCACCTATGCATGGCCGAAACCTAGAGTAAGAAGTGTCTCATTGTTTCCTTCTTTCTTATAAGAAAATACTCCTCCAAAGTTTTTCTTTTCCTTTCCCACCAAAGGTTTTCTTAACTAAGTTGTCCTAGAAGAACAGGAGGTAAATCAAATTGGTTGAGGATACAATAACAAGGAGAGGATAGATTGACAAAGGAAAGGATTCAAAAGCAAAGGCTTTGGATACAAGAAGGAGTAGAGGATAGCGCAACGAGGAATTAAAGCTGTAGCGAAGGAGTCGGTAATAATCTTCATCTTGTTTACGTTTCTTATTATCCTTATACCATATCATGTACAGATTGGCATGATGATTTGGATATATTGCTTCCACTGCAAATAAGATTTCTAAAAGGTTTTGAAATCTACCGGTTCTCCAGATATGACATGCTTTCTTTTTCCTATCCAACGCAAATTCTATTGAAAACCTCCATAATAATGGCAAGCAAGTACGGTGAAGAAGGGTCTCCCTACCTAATGCCTTTGAAACTCTTGAAGAAGTTGGTTAGTTCACCATTAGTTAGAATACTAAAGGTTAGAGAAGGGAAGCATAACAACATCCATTCAATAAAGCTTTAAAGGAAATTCTAAGCCTTAATATTATTACACAAGAAAGTAAAATTATTATTATCATAGGTTTTCTTTAGATTAATTCTCATATTGTAATTTTTGCCTCCTCTTCTTTCGGGATAACCCTTTAAAAGTTCTTATAGAAAAATAATTTCGTCACTCATCTCTTTGATAAGAATAGAGGCCCCTTGATTACTGTCTATATGATTAAACAAGATCATCTTTAGTCTTTTGGCTAATATTTTTATAATAATTTTGAATATTGAGTTGCAATAAGCTATGGGTTTGAATTCTCCAAAAATTGTCTTCTCCATTTCTTTAGGAATGAGAGTAATGAAGTTACCATTAATCAATATGAGTATTCTTTTCTTCTCAAAGAATTCCAACACAACATCTAGTACTCTTTAATGATAGGTCAAGATTTAGTAAGAACATCATGTTAAACCTATATGGATTAGGGGACTTATAGGGATTCAAAATTTTGATATTTTGCTCAATTTCTACTATAATAACATGATTTGAGAGTATATTAGCTTCATAGGGGAGTAATGTAACTACACAAGATGTTACTTATCATTTCCTTTGAAGAATGAGAATTGGTAGGGGCATTTATAAGACTATTGAAGTATTTAAAAACTTCTAAATTTAACAAATATTAATAATAAATAAAGTTAATATTTCATAATAGATTTCTAATTTTGTTTGTAGTTTTCCTGGAGATAACAAAATTGTGAAAGAAAGTTGATCCTCTATCACTACCTTTTAGCTGAAAAATTCTGGACCTCTACCTCATTAATGACATTTCGAATAAGAGAGTCATAGATAAATTATACAAAGCTTACTTTTCCTTTTCAATGAGTATACTGCAATGACGAATTTGATATAATTGATTCCGAGCTAAAATAAGATTATTTTTGATAGTTGTAACTAGATGATGTAAATTACTTGCATTCTCTTTATGTAACAATTTCATATTCTACTTAATCGAAATCATTTTTTGATAGTAAATGTACTACTTGGTACTATTCACTTTAGGTTTTCATCCTCTCCATAAAGGATCATCAAATTTAGGAATATCTAGAAGAAAGTTTATAAACCTAAAAGGGTGATTAATTCTTTTAGAATTAGTAGAAGTGAAGATAGGAGAGTGATCAGATAGAAAAGTGTTTTGGAAGAAAGTGAAACTATTGGGGAGTTGCTGAATCCACTCATCGTTAGTAAGAGATTTGTCAATATTTTTCCAAATAGGTCATTTCCCTTTTGATTGTTACATCATATGAAGAAATTACTAGCTGAAGCTACATCAGTTACTTCAATATTCGATAGGCATAGTATTAACTCTTAATAAGGAGTTTATTTAAACGAATACCTTTAGCTTCTTTAGTAGCTATGATTACATTAATTTCTCTAATGATTAGGTAGGGCTTGCAAATGTGACTAGAAATTCTTCTAATGTCATTCCAGAGTTGATTCCTTTGATAGTTGTTATTGTGATCATATAAAAAGGAGATTTGAGCAGTACTCACGGAGGATTTGTACATAACATCCATATGTATCAACTGATCTGTTATGTATGTTAGAGAAATAGAGACATTCCGTAATTGTAAAGAACTACAATTCTTCTTTGAGCATGCTGATCAATTTTGGTTATTTCTAACCATTCACTACTTAGTAACTTCAAAATGTCACATTTTCCAGCTCTAAATCTGGTTTCTGAAATAGCTAGGATATTGTTTATTGTTTTTAATAAAGTCTTTGATAAGAAACTTTTTTGAGGGAGCATTGAATCCCTTAATATTCCATAAGAAAACCTTTATGATTATTTGTTTTGAGTAGGTGGATTCTTTTTCCTTCTAGATTTTCTTTTCTGCACTATTTCAAATTCTTTCTCAGGTACAATCTTCTCACTTTGGCGTTTCTAGCATGTTCTCTTCTCTTCTATTTTTCAAACTTCTAACTATTTGTTGATTCAATAGTCATAAAAGTTACTCCTTCTATCCCTTTTGAATAGTTATCACCTGCTTCCTCTTTTGAGTTGCTATTAATTGTATGCTGATTATGCTCTATTGTAAGAAGTCCTTCCAATTCATTATAAAACCCTATTTTAAATTTCTTTCAAGTGGGAATCCACTTCGTAGATCCCTTAAAGTGTGGTCTCCAAGAATAAGTGACCCATGGGTTTTCTTTCATCATTTCGAGTTGCTCATTCAAGCTTATAATTGGTATATAATTAGGTAAATAAGATAATGAGCTAACTGATACACAAAATCTAGCAAAATTGATTCTTGAAACCTTAACAATAGCTTGGTCCATGTAAATTGGCTTTCCTATAAAGCTTGCAAGATAGCTAAATCTATTAGTTGTTCAATATTCTAAAGGAAAAATATGAATATTGCTCCATAAAGGTATATTGTTTTGTTTGATTTCATCAATATTCGTACCAGGCTTCCAAAATTGCAATTTGATAGATACAATTCCAATGGTGGATGTGGGCTAGTCCAAACTTTGTTTTTTATTTTTTTCTTCATTATTAGAATTGATTGTTCTTTAATTAAATTATTGCTATTGGTTCATTATAATCAAAACCTACTTTTTATTCTTGCTCACAAGTATAAATCAGGACTCGATAATCTATATAAGATCGACTTTTTACTTCCTTTATTATATAACTTTTCAAAGCATGGCTTTATTTTTGGATGTAGGTAACAACATACCAAATTTTGGCATTGTTTCTAAGGAATTTGGCTACTTCTATACTTTTAATTTTAATTTAGATTTTAAGTTGTTATTTATTTTTCTTTGTAATTTCTTGTTTTTTTCAATAACAATTTGTAAGAAAAGGAACAGTGGCTATCTTAAAACAATTTGGCATAATGGTAATATTTCCTCCATTGAATATTAAATTTTTAGTTTAACCTCTTTATTTTATCAAATGGCTATTGGAAATATGCAAATGATGATTGCTCGCGAATCCTTTTCGATAATAAAGTACCTAAACGAATCCTTTTCGGTAATAAGGAACCTAACATATATGTTCCCAAGTTCGTTAAGATAAGCCCATTGGGTAATTAAATACAATAGGTGGATTTCTAGGAAAATCACAAGGGGATTAGATTCTTATTCGATTAATTGTAAATTAAGATAGAAGGATCAAATAAATTTTTACTATTGCAATCCACAAGAAAATCAACCGATAACTCAACATTACCCATACTTCCAACAATAAAATAAACCATATCCTCCTATGTAAAAAATAGATGAAACTTCAAATTCTAGTATGTCTTTGTAAGATATTGTTAATTATCTTACTATTAATGCTTTGTAACTTCAATAGGAGATGAAACAATTCAAATAGGAGGTGGGAGATAATATTCAAAACTAGGAAAATTAGATGGATTAGATAACAACAATAAATATTTAGATAGAGGCATAGAGTTTGCAAAATTAATTCTCCCAAAATATTGTCAATATAAGAGAAAGTATAAGTGCAAAAGTTTTAAGGAGTGATAAAGTAGTTAAAATGCCATGCCTTATGCATGAGTGAAACAAGAAGATAAGAATACCATAATTGATAATGGAGATATTTTCATTGAAGATGAGGTGTTTAAAGAGAACATGAATAGAAAGTTATCACTTATTTACCTCTTATGAAAGAGCAGTAATTTATCTAGAGTACTATATTATTACAAACTATTACCCAAATGAATAATTCCACAAAATAATAATTGCTAGGTATTATTTCTTACATTTTGTTACAATTTCCTAATGAAGGATTTTATTCTTTATTTTACAATATTCAATTCCATAATTCAAGCCTCTTTGAGTCATCACTTCCCACTTGAAGAGGGAGTCAAAACTATCCATCCATTAGTTTATGACTTTGTTGTAGATATTTGAAACTAAAGATGTCACTTTACATTTTTAACTTTTAATAACCCCAATTCTATTAAGCATATTTTGATATATTTTCAATCTTTAAAGGGTTATAAGATATTAGAAAACAATATAGTATCAATCACGCTAATAATAAAATTTGACTTAATTTCAATCTAGCAGCTCTTATCATAAGTTTTACCATTAAAATTCAGACAACCAATGATAGTTGCAGGTTAGATGATGTTTTCATAGGCACTTTGATATGTTTTTAGTTTTTAATTAATTGATTCAGGCATGTTTAGGTTTATAATTGTGTTAGTTTGTTAGATATTTGTGTTTTGAGTGTCAGGTGGGTTAGAGAATGATATTGAGCTTTAATTTTGTGTATTTGAGGTGTTTTGAAGTGTTTGTTATTGTTTGAGATTAGATATCGAAGAACAGGGAAGATTTGGAGGAAGCCTAAAGGAGGACCCAGGGTCATGATCCCTTTTAGCAGGCTATAATCATAGGTTGGGGGGCGGGGGGCATGATCATGACAAAGACCCTTTCAGTTGGACATGATTATGGTCGTGGTCTACATTAGGATAGACGTGGACCAACTCCTGAACTTAATTTTTTGTAGGTTATTTCAGACTTTTGGGCCCAGGTAAAACCTAGTTTTATCCCTAGACAAGAGAAATGACCTAAAAAGGAGAGCTTCCATTTTCCATTTTAGGAAAAAAAATAAGGATGAGGAAGAAGGGAGAGAGAGAATAATAAAGAGAAGAAGGTAAAGCTTCAACCTTCAATCCTCCAAGTTATATTTTCTTCTTTTCATCTTTTATTTCATTCATTTGATGTATGAGATGAAATTGATGATGATAAATCTTGGGTTAAGGATGTTCTAACTTCTTTTAGGGATTTATAGTTGATTCAATCTAGTTGCTTTTGTTCTTAATGATGTTGGGTGTTGTGATTATTTATTGTAATTGCATGCTTTGGCAATAAATTGAGAGAGTGAATTGAATTCAAAATGATAATGTTGATTAATGAGAGTTATATGATCTAGTAGACTACACAAATAATCGAATCAGCAATTATATGGAAAGAGATCTCATGTGAGGACCCGATTGTTTATTGGAATGTTTAAAAACTAATTAAGTTGTGGGTTGTTTTGTTAATCGATATATTACATATTCAGTAACTCTAAATAGGGTTTATGATTTAGGGCTTAATGATTACAACTCAAGAGAGACTAATCCACCCTTCAAAAGTCTAAGACCAACACCACATTAACCCAAAAATAATGAAGTTAACATTAACGATATGATAAATCTCCTTTCTCATAACTTTTTAATCTTCCTTGTTTAAATTTCAATTGTCAATTGGTGGTGCTCAAATTTAATTTCTTGCATTAATATAGAATTTTCATTTCAGTCACTCCATATTCAATTGCTTACTTTTCTGTTTAGTTTTTAATTTCACTTTAATTACACTTTTAGGCCTTAGACAAATTAGGATTCGATTAGTTCACTAATTCCTTGTAAGATCAACACCTTATATATTACACTATGACCCATACACTTGCGAAATATTGAGGGTTTTATAAGATTAGAATGCTCAATAACCAAGTTAAATGGCAAAATATTGCTAGCTTATGTAGTATAATAAAGAGAGAGGAAGAGAGGGGATTGCCAATCCCTAAATCTAAAAAGCCTTAATGAAAAATATCTCCTTAAAACTAGGATTTTTTTTACTTTTAAAGTAAAGACACTTTTATTTTCCAAAGTGGACATGTTTTACGACATAACCATATCACAGGCTATACGATTCACTAGTTTTTTTTTTCCAAACCTTTCAAAATAACGATGTAGGTGTGAGTTATAGTGTATTTTTTAGCTTGTAGAGTGTGTTTTTAAGTGTTTTCTTAAGTGTTAATAATGTATTTAGGACTTAGACTTATGTCTTTGTTAGTGCTTTTGTGTGTTTTATTTGATTATTGTTGATTAGGGCAAGACTTTGATCTTTATGCATGCTTTAGTGGATATTTATTATGTTTTGATGATGAGTGCAGATAAGAAATTCCAAGAAAAGATGAAAAAGTACATAGGATGAAGAGTTGAAGACTCTCTAGCACAATTATGCAACATCGACAATCGTGACAGAGAGTACTCACTCCTAAAAGAATCAAGTAATATAAAAGGAACGAAAAGCACAAATGAGGAGGCTAGAAACATCAAAGAAGGGATTAAAGAGAGAAAATTCCATAAAAGCAAAAGCTACATAATTTTCTAGATCATGGAAAAGAAAGAGAAAGCATCCATAATTTAACATTTTATTCTTTCTTTTCTTTCCTTATTATTGAATGTTGATTATGATAAATTTAGGATATATTTTGGCTATATTTTTCTAAATTTGTCTTAAGGATTACTTTTGAATTGTTTTGTTAAACTTTTATGTCCTTGATTTAATAGAGATATACTTTGTGGTGTTTATTGTTTTATATTTAATTTGAATCAAGAGGTTAGACTGAATTATCTACGTTATAATGTACAACGAGAGTTGGTATGATAATAGACCTACAAACATCAAATTAACAGAAAATTGAAGAGAGAACTTAATTATTTATTAGTTGCCCTTAGCATAGCTTTACATCCAATTTAATAGTTAGGAAGAGTTTTGCTAGATTGAGAGGTCACATCTTAATTCTTATACATTTTAATTAGGATTACTTAGTTAGATCTTAAGATAGGGTAATCATAATTATTAGATATCTAGGTTTGAATATTATTAAATCAAGAAGGTGAAGTGAAACAAAACAAGGATATAAGTAATTCCGAAGTTTTCATCATGAATTAATTAACAAATTTGGTTTTACTTGCTTAATTATTCAACTATCAATTTTCTTTAATTTAGTTTTCTTAATTATCTTATAATAGTGTGGACTATAAACAAAGTGTTCCAAGAATTGTTAGGTAATAATACAATCTTCTAAGGTACGATTTTTTTTATATTATAAGATATTAGTTATATACTTGTGGTATGGATAAGTTTAAATTAAACTTTAACAAACAACACAGGATCTAACACACTCATGTCTGTTTAAACCTAAATTTAACATTGATTTAGCTAATGTCTCTAAAAAATAAGAACATGAAAATTTTATAGATTTTTCTAATATCTTTAGAGAATTTTTAATAATCTTAATAAGAGTTCAGATGAGAAAGTTATATCCAATTTATGAATCAACATTGTCCAAAATTGCCCAAGTATCTTTATTTTGCTCTTAGCATCTCCATTTTGCATCCTAAATCAAAATATAATCATAATAAATATATTTAGGTTTAAATTGGCTATGAAGCACAAAATTTTAAGGGAAAACAATATAACAATTTTTTTCTATTGTCAAATTGTCCCAAACTTAGCTTTTGCTTATCTTAATGAAAACTTGCTTACTAAAGTGAACAATAATCAAAAAGCACCATGGAACTCTTTCCTTATGATATTAGAAGGTGTATACACTATAAGGAATAAATCTATAAAAATCAATATAACAAATTCATTTAAAAGTATGTGTAAAATTTTAGTTAACTTTTCTGACAAATTTTACTCTACTCACTCAATTGTTTCATGGATCAAGTTTTTTCATTTATATTAGTCTTACAAAAATTTACTATCGTAAGCTTCCTTGGGTTCATTTTTTATAGTTTTCTATTGATGTTTCTAAAATGTAAAAACACAGAAAAATGCATTTGTTTCATTTTATTTATTAATTTTAAAATAGAAATGTAATAACCTTATAAAAATGAAAATTTTTTTCCATATGTTTTGAAAACCATGTTCCAAAACATAAAACGTGTTCCTATAATTGATTACTCTTTCTTATAGAAGGTAGTTGTTTTGTAAATGTAACGACTACAAAAAAACTACAAATTTGTTTTTTATATTTTAATAATAAGTTTCTAAAATAGAAATCTTGTTGCTAAAATTAATTATTCTTTCTTCCTTTTGTTTTAATTTCCCTTCTATTAATAAGACGCAAGGATGTACACTTTACTTTTTCTATCACTACAAGGATCTTACACCCTTTTTAATCGTCAGTAAATAACTTGCTTGGAATCAATTCATATACATAAGTAATTTCTTTTGAAATTAGGCAAGTCCATATATATGTGGGAATATTGCATTAATGTATATATGATTATTGGGTTATTACCTTGTTTTTTTGTTATTCTTATTATACTTCATATAGTCACCCTCTTTTCTCTCTCTTTCTATGTCTTGTATCTCTCATATATCTCTCTTCTATTCCATAATCTCCCCCACTGTATCTATATATTAATCTTCTCATCACTTGAGAATACAACACCTCGATGTCTGTTTTTGAACCAACTTTAGTGATTAGGCTTTAGAAGTGTTGATATAATAGTTCAGTTTTAAAGTCTATGGTGAGATTGAATAATTTGGTAAAATGGGTGTATAGTTTTTTATGAGTGCAAGTGTATCACTATGTTCATATAGTATAATTGTTTAATTTCCTCAAACTTTTTTATATGTCTTTATTGGTTTGATTAATAAATATAACGAGGTTGGTGCTGTGATTTCTTTACCTTTTTTATCTTTATATTGTCTATATTTGTTTGTTGGTGCTAATACAAATTAAATGATTCGAAGATTATCATATGAATGCCAAATTCATATTCTTAGGTCAATTTAGGTTATACTATTCAAATTTCAATATCTGTTATTTATGTTTCTCATCTAATTATTAACATAAAATTTGTCCTTTCTTTACTTTCTTATATGTCCTTTCAATGTAAAAAAACTATTGAACTTATTTAACAAGTACAAAAACATATAGAAAAATTGATAAAATGAACTAAAAGAATTAAACGCTCTTAACAAGTGCTACCTATATTCAATTAAGAGAAAAAAGGGATTAAAATACATATCAATTGCTAGTCTTGTTTCTTAAAGAAAGAACCTCCCAACATATTTCAAAATAAATATTTAAAATAATATTAACAAGAAAAAGATAAAATCCAAACCCAAAAATACAAAGAAATACATTGCATAAAGTAAGTGATAAGGCCATATAATATAGGAACAAAAGTCGTTGGAAGTAATTGTAAGTTTTTCCTTTAAACCTCACCTATTTGCTAGAGTAGGTAAGCTAAAGCCAAAGGCCAATAACAACTTCCTTTATCTCACTCTCTCTAGCTCTTTCTCTCTATGTATACTATTTCTCAATTTCTTACTAGGATCAAGCATAGGTATCTATCTAGATTTCCTATGATCTACAAAGTTTGAACTTGATGCCTGTTCTATTATTTGTAGAAGTATTACTTTTATGAACTTTGGTTTTTGCAATTTGTTATTAGTGAAAAAGTGAATATGCTTTTCTTTGTTAGGTTATATAAGTTATTTATTTGCTATTAAACTTCTTTATGTAAGTATGCTTTATTCTTTAAAAGGTTTACTTTTTATTTGAAAAAAGCATTTCTAAGTTTCTATAATGGTCATCCATGCTTTTTGATAAATGGTTATATAGAGATATTTTAGCTCATTTATAAAACTGTTGTAAGATTTAGAATGCCCTTCTAAGGAAAGAATGTATATGAAACCAAGAAAGGAAAAAAATTAAAAACTCAATGGATATGCTATAGTTTCTTCACCAATTTGTAACCTAAAAATAAATTGCATTCATGGTATTACATCAGAAGCTCTCATATCATATTTCATTGTTTAATATTGTACATAATTCTTTTTTTTTATTATGTATCTGACCATGTAGTAAAATATTAGATTTTTGGAATACTAGCAATAATTGAATGATATATGCAACTGCATGATGTCATTTGATATTTTGAGCAACCAAACTAGGATAACAATATCTTTTAAAAAAAGAGGGTAATAATAAGATCCTATGAGTTAGTGTTCTTCTACTAACGATTATCAATTTCATAACTATATCTATGGTACAATTCATTCCTAGGAAATCCCTTCCAAAATTTGTTACTCTAATCATTCAAAGATATAATTTGTTTGAGATGGTTTTTAAAATAAGAGGTCTTCGTCAAAAGTGAATATGATAAGTTTATCTCTCACTATGTATGTAAGTACAACCCATTTTACATATCCTAATTAAACATTTTTTTTTCACTTTTTGGTATTAGCCAATCTACATTACTACATGCTATTAATGAAAATTAATATTCATTTATTATTAGGTACTATAAAATGTTTATTAGTTATTGAAATTTTGTACAAGTATGTTTTACGCTATGACATGTTTGCTTTTTATCTGTAGGAAGCATTTCTTAATTTTCATCATCGATAAGTTATGGGTTGTAGGGAAAACATATTGACTTTATCATGTTGATGTAACTAAATGCCAAAATGATTTATGTATAAATATTTTATAAGGAAGACATGTGGCTCTAAATTTCTTCTAAAAAACTTATCCTCCAATTTACGATTGCTCAGTATTTTTTTAATAAGTTGGTACTTCTTATTGGAGGCATTTTTTTTCATGTCCACTTAATAACATGTTACGCTAAATATATCAATGTATAAGTTAGATTAATTTAATTTAAGTACTCGTAACTATGATTGATTCTTATATCCTTATTTTTCAGCCCAAGAATGCTTCAAATTTACTCCACAATAATTTAAAATAATGTCAATCTTAATGTAATATAAATCAATATGATTGAATTTATTTTTGACCCATTTCCATACCAGTCAACTCCAATATTTTTCGACTATCATTTGAATTTAATACTTGTCATTTAGGGTTGGGTTCCTAATTCACCTTTTAGCAAAAAATTTTGTCCTCAAAATTTAACCAAACGTATAATGACATATTCAAAGTAAATGGGGATATAATGCACGTTTTTGGTGCTTGGGCTCCTATTTAGCTTCTTCTAGTATGTAACTCCTCCACAACACTTTAACTAAAGGAGTAATCTTATTACGTAGAACCTAGTCTCTGTGGTCAAGAATTTGCACTGGTTCTTCTTTAAAAGTCAAATATTCCTTTAGATTCACTGGGTTTGCTCTGTGATTACATGAGATGGATCAGGTAGATATTTGTGAAGCATAGACGCATGGACGACATTGTGAATCCTCGCAAGTTACAAGACTGATCCAATCCTTCTAGTAACTTCATACAGGCCCACATAACTTAGACTTAATTTACGACATTTCCCAAATCTCAATATGCCTTTCCAAGGGGAAATCTCAAGAAATACATTATCTCCAATCTCAAATGCAAAATCCCTATGGCGATTATCCACATAGCTTTTTTGTCTATCCTGAGCTATCTTTAATCTATCCCAAATAATATGAACTTTATCTATTGTAATTTGCACAAGGTCGGGATTTATCAGTTTCCTTTCACCTACCTCATGTCAACATACTGGAGTTCTGCTTTTTCTTCCATAAAGTGCCTCATAAGGGAACATGATAATGCTAGCCTAGTAACTGTTATTATAGGCAAACTCTATGAATGGTAGGTGTATGTCCCAACTCCACTTGAACTCCATGACATAGGATCTAAGCATATCCTTAAGTGTTTGAATAGTTCTTTTTGATTGACCATCTGCTAAGTCATATAAATTACATATATTTTGGACTTAATTTTCATTAAGGTGTTAAAATTATTATCCAAAACTGATGAAATTGCTTTATAATTGTTTACAGATGGTTTTAAATACCCGAGGGACAAAATTTGATCAAAAAGATGCAAAAGAAGGAAAGAAATTTGAAACCCCCAATTTGGCTAAAATTTAGAGACTAAGCGTGGGCACGCCTAAGGATGGAATCTAAAATCTGCAGATAAAATTCCAGAATTTGATTTCAAGTAAAATACAATCTTTAAAGATTCCCTTGCCATCTTTCTAAGAAGTCACCTACCGAAATTAGAAGACCACCTAATCTGGACAAAATCAAGAGAAGATAATGAAGAGATTAACATCAAGA
>JANIHY010000165.1:165249-182021 GCA_027479065.1 Erythroxylum brevipes
GAATGATTGGAATTATGCTATATGAATTTGTTCGTCGTTGTGAAATTTTTGAATGAAATTGTGTTAAATGTGACATGGCATGAAAATAGAATTTTCGAAGTGTGCCTTCGGGCAAATTTGATTTTTGAGCATGAACATGTCCGTTATGTGGGTTTGGTTAGGTCCCCTGCGTATGAGTCAGTGCACTGGTCTCCCTTTGATATGCTTCTCCCGCCTGCCCGTTAGTGGCATAGGAGCTCCGATTACGAACTCCCCTCTGTTCACAGCTACACATAATCGCTATGCGGGAATGTGCAGTACGTTCCATTTGGACCAACCCAAACCATTTTGTTGTGTTATGTGATTTTTGCTTTGTTATGATATGATGCATTTAGGTTTTCGATTTATTTATACATTGCGAAAATTTTTGAAATTACAAGGATTGAGGATTTGAGATTTTTAACCGTGAAGGTTTTGGAAACGGTGTATGAAAGATTTGAATGATTTGAAAAGTTTGAAAATGATTTTTTGAATAAATTTCCGGACATAAAATGGCTAAAGAGCAAACTGTTTGAAAATTGATTTTCTGCTTATGCTTCAATTTGTAAATATGTTATCCACGAGCTATTTCAGCTCACCCCCTTCTCATCCCCATGTCTAGGTTTTCGATCAGGAGATCGGATGGAAGTCGATCAAGATATTAGTTCGATCTTTGCTTGTCTTTGGTATTATGGGTAAAGTTTGATTTTAGTATTGGCTTTGTGTATGGCTTGGAAAGCCATATAAAACTTTGTAGTGTATTCCTTTCTAAATGTAATTAAATGTTAAAACTGAGTATGGATTTTAGTATGTAAATGATTATGGAATTGGTTTATGTAAATAAAAGATGGTTAGTTTATATGAATGTGAAAGTGGATTATGATTTGTTTATAAATTACATATTGATTTTGGATGATGATTGGTAAGATGAAGTATGATTGTGACTTGATTATGAGGATTATAGAAGTGCTTGAGTTATGATTGTTGAGGTTGTTTATGCTGGGTTACGACTATGTTTGATTGTGTTTTGGATACCAAACAGGGGGTCTGATGATTCTGGTTATTGTGTGAGAATTATACAAGTGCGTTTTATCCTTTGCAGATTTTTGGGCTATTCAAAATACAGCCGTTATGCTGCCCGATTTTCGATAAAATTGGTGTTATGGCAAAGGTAGAAAAAGAATTAGAATAAGTGTTTAGCTAAAAAATGGAATTTTGGGTTTGTTTGCATCTATAAGAAGTTTGTATGATTTGAGAATATGTTTGAGGATAATTTCCAAGAAAAAGGAAATTATATGAATTTTTCATGAAGTTTGAATAAAGAAAGGAATAAGAATAAGAAAAAAAAATCATACCGGATTTGGGATAGTTTAGTCTAAGGAATTCCAACGCGACGCTTTTCTCTGTTCTTTGTTTTCGGATGTCGGATTTGTTTGCTTCGATTCGATCTGTTTCGTATCTGTTTTTTATTCGTATTCGATCCGTATTTGTTTCGTATTTCGGCTATTCGATAATACGATTTCAATTCGTTTTGTGATTTGCTTCTGCTTTCATTTTGCGTTTTGCTTCGTTCTCTGTTTCTTTCGCTTTCGTTTTTCAGTTGGGATCCGGTTTCCGAATCGGGTCCCAACATGAACATTAGTGGTGGAGAAATGAAATGATATGCGAAGTTATGGATTTTTATGATCATGAATGGTACTGAGTGTACCCATGGATATATTTTAGTTAAATACATTTTTAGAGTCTACCGTTAGATTGCTTAGTTTTTAAAGAAGATGAATGTTGATTGATTATGAGTAAAAACTTGGAATGTTGTTGAAAGTCACTCATCTTTGATTGTGATTATATATTTTTGGTAAAATATGTAACTTGAGTCAATGTTTTGGGTCAATGAGCTTAATTTTGATGTTTTGCCTAAGGACGGTCAAAAGTTAAGTGTGAGAGAAATTGATATATGTTTAATTGTTGATGCATTTAATTATTTACTCTTAGAGATTAAGATACAAAAATTCTTAAGATATTCACTTTAATTCATATATTATTTTAGGCTCAATTGTAAGTAAATAAATTGAAGTGAGTCGAAAGCACTACATTTGGGTTGTTTTATGAAGAATCACAATCTTTTGTCGTCATGGAGCAAGAATAAAAAATATTGAAGCAAGTAATTATTGTCAAGAAAAATGAGACTTATGTTAAAAATACAAAGAAAGATTAAAGATGAAAGAAGCCAAGTGAAGAATCAACCAAGATGACAGCGTTGAGAGCAGCAGAAGAGCTGTGGGCTAGGAGTGAAATGCTGCACTTATCGCATGCTTACACATCCCAGAGAAGTGAAGCAGTAAGGTTTTAAGGAGCTAGCAATGTTAAATTGTATAATCAATATATATAGGTGCGGCAGCAGAAAAACGAGGAGGCGCAGGCATAGCAGCCAGTCCTGGAGAAGGGGCGACTTGGTGGCTTGTTGGCATGGAGGCGTGGAGGCTGGAGCTTATGAGAAGAGGAGACCAATTCATCTCTGCATTAAATGCAGTGCTGAGGAGTAAGAGGTTGGGAGTATTTAAGTGACCAGAGAGACGTTAAATTATCCCATCGAGCTACAACACAAAAGAGTAAACAGTGAACAGAAAACAATGGAGGCGTGAAGAGAGACGTAGGCAGCTTTGATAGGGTTAGTAAAATAGGGGATGAAGTATTTTTATAGGAAAGACGCTTGAAAGGCTAGACGTCTCGACACTGATTCGGAGGTGACATCGATGCCGACGACCCGGGTTAATTATTTTTTAATTATTTTGTTATTTCTTTCTCTCATTAAGAATTGATTATGTTATCCTATTTTAATTTATTTGAGTTTTGTGTATGGATAATCGGATTTTCGTTATTGATCAGTTATTTGTGTATGAACCCATTGAGTATTGTGAGATGACGATTTTAATGCATTCATTGAGTCATTAATTGCAAACCCATTGCTAGAATTTCGATATAATCTGTAATTGTTATATTGAAATTCATGTATAGCGACAAATGATTCGTAATCATTAGGGATAACATGACCTAGGTTAAATGACGCATCGTATGTGGTTGTTGTCTTGATTAATCGGTTTTTCTAATTCGTAATACTACTGCCTAATTAAATCTAGAGATCATATCCTAGGTTATTCGGTGGTTAGGTTTAATTAACGATCGTATCTTGATGAAACAAAACCAAAGGAAAAACTCGTGTTAATTATTAAGTCACGATTAATAGTTTCCAGGAGAGGTTTGAGAACACCAAATGAATAAAATATGCTTAATTAGGGTGTAGGTTGAGATTGAACTAAAGAACTGGGTCTCTACCAAATTTCCCACTTCTATAAATTTTTTTGCATGTTTTCATTAATTTGTTTTTATTAGTTAGTTTCATTTTATTTTCTTATTCCAAAATCCAAAACCCCCCATTCAACCTAAACATCAGTTAATTTCATTTCATAAACTCTACGCACACTCTCTATGAGATCCACCTAGAATCACCACCGCTATAGTAGTAGGTCTAGTTATTTTATTTTGACTAGCGTAACGATACGTGGTCAATTGTTTATCATTAACCACCCTAACGAGTTCGGTGATTTTCCTTTATTAGTCCCAAGTCTATTGTGATGAGAAAACTTTATTGTCTTACTCAGATATGAGGGAAACCCCTGAAGGGTTCTTAAAATCTGCCAAGTACATCCTTAACTTACCACCTTATTTTTAAAATTTTATGACAGATGGCTTAACCAAAATCTTAGTATTTTGTAAGATAAAAATTCTATTTTATTTCATTTAACCATTGAACAACTTTCATGATTTATACATGCTGTCTTCTTTCCATTTAAATAACATACATAGTATATGCCTACTATTTTCCTTACATTGAACCATTGAACTATGTACAACATACATGCTGCCATTAAACTACCATTAAGCCATATATATAGCATCTACATGCGGCCAATTAATACCCATTGAATAACATACATAAGATATAGATATATATGTTGTCCTCCTCTCCATTTACCATGCTGTTTTTCTCTTCATTTAACCATGCCTCCATTTGTTTCTTAATTTTAACATAATAAACGTTCAAATTAGGCTTTAAAGTCTTCAAGAAATTTGTTTCACTATGTCTCCAGTTTTCATATCATCAAAAATCATGCCATTTAAACTTCTAAATTATGAAATATGTAACAAATATCACAAGATGCTTCAACTCTGGGATAATATCAGGTTACCATAATCAATCCCAATTTTCAATATCATTAAGCTAGAATTAGGTCTAAGTCTCTTTATATATTTTAGTACTATGTCTTAGGTTTCATTTATAGCCAGAATCATCCAATTTTGAGTTTTGTAGACTAAGTTAGGGCCAAAACACGAAGATTGTTCAAGGAAACCGAGAATCCTAACATAGAATTTCACTAAACATAGTTAGGAAAACTTGCCACTTTCTTCAAATCATGCTCAAACATTTATGCAATTCATAAGGAAATTCATTTTTCTAGCTTAAGCATTCACATGACTAGCTAAAGGGGATGGACAAGAGTTGTTTACCAAACACTTCAAGGTACTTCAAAAACATCATATTTAAACTCAAAGGATTTTTCTAACCCATAAAACACTTAAAATACAAATAAATCACAAACTAACACAATTCTACCCTAAATACATACTAAACAATCAAATAAACGGCTAAACACATATCAAACTATACCCTAATATACGATGCATCTCACACCTATCAGTAATTAATATGAAACTTTACAGAACAATCAAGGAGTGCTTAACTCTTACATAGGTTGAAAGCGACTACACATGCCTAGACTTCGAGCGTTACTCAAGTTCTCCCTTGAAGACTCATATCCTCTAGAGATGTCAGCCCTAAGTGAGTAAATCATTTGAAGAAGCGATAAAAGGATGGGAGACGCTTTACCTCAATTTCAAAAACATTCTGACTAGTTAGAAATGCTTAAATTGATTGCAATGTCACAGTTTCTTGTTATTGTAAGGTCTAAACACTGTCATTTTGAGTAGCTTATTAGTGACCTAACATTTCACTGCTATGTTGTTAATCTTTTCTCTGCATTAATGAATTTTTTTTAATTCTAAAAAAAAAGATCCAACTGGATCAAAAAGTGTGATTTGAAACTAGGTTCTTCCATAAATCCATTCTTTTTAGGAGGAAAATCAACAAAATAAAATATATAATGGATAATGAGGGTGAATAAGTTACAAATAAAAGTAAAATATAGGCGATGGTGGTCAATTATTACCAGAAACTATTAGTTTAAACCATCCAAGCTCAATTTGCTATCTTTTGAGCAAAGAAGTGTCTTACAAAACCTGATTCTACTCAAGAAATTAAGTTCTATTTAGCCTCAATCTTTGGAAATCACCCGAACCATATGGATGTGATGCCTACTTCTTTTAAGCTACCTGGTCTATCATAGGTGATATGCTAAAAGATATGGTGCAGGAATTTTTGTGTAACAACAAAATAATAAGAGAGTTAAACTCTACATACCTCTTCTTGATCCTAAGGATACCAAATGCTCACAGGCTCAATGATTTTCATACAATCTTATGTTGTAACACAGCATATAAAGTGATTTCAAATATTATAGCCAGCATACTATTGGACACCTTAAAACTTATAATTCACTACACATAGGGAGCCTTCATAATTGTTAGATAAATCTTAGAAAATATATTGATGGTGCCAGAACTGATGAAAGATTATGAGACAAGGAGGCCCATTAAAAGTTGTTCAAAAAGCATTTGATACATTGATCTAGCACTTCATCTTCATCAACCTAGAAAGGTTTGACTTTCTAACCAAATTCATAAGATGGATCAAAGCCTACATTTCTACCTCTTGATTTTGTGCTCTGATATATGGTACTCCAAGTAAGTTCTTAATATGATCTAGTGGAATAAGGTAACCCCCTATCCCCCTACCCATTCACTTTTCTAGTGGAAGTGCTACCCAGACTATTATAGAAGAATTCTCAACTTAGCCTTAGTTTTTATTATCACCATAAATGCAAAGAGTTGAAACTTACCCATTTTTCTTTTGCAGATGACTTAATAATGCTTTATGGAGTTGAACACAACACCATTAACTTAATTTTAAACTCATTTGAGTTCTTTTATAGGAAGTCAGGTTTAAGAATTAATCTTCAAAAGAGTTCAATTTATTTCTCATTTGAACTAAGCAATGCCCATAGTTTTAGTGCCATCATAGGATTGAATCCCAATTAAATTTCTTTCAAATATTTGGGGGTTTCAATAAAAAACTAAGATATCAAGATTGCTTACCTTTACTAGAGATGACCAATAGTAGAATATGTGCTTGATAGAACATATTCCTATCCTCAAATGGAAGACTTCAACTTATAATTTCAGTTATATAGCCTAAACATACATTAGGGCTCTCATTTGTTTCTTCCAAAGAAGATAAACAAGGAATTAAATAAGTGTATCAAAAAATTCTTATGGTTAGGAAAAGTAGAAATTTCAAAAGAAGCTAAGTCAAATTTGAATACCTATGTTTAAGATGGTAAGAAAAAGGTCTAGGAGTAATTTCTTAAATTGATCCAATTGGTGCAAGTAACTAAGAGAATTCGGATACTATTTAGTGATAAGGAGGCTATTAAAGTTTTTGGCAAATTGTAGAAAAGAAGGAACAATCATGGCTTTTCTTTTAAATGCTAAGAAGAAGGGAGTCAATATACCCTTACATCAATACCATAGCAGGAAATGGTAAAGAGACTTTGGTTATAGCTTGATTATTGGTAAAACCAAAGCCTCATAATCCTAAAGGATGAATTGAGACATTTCACTTTAAATTTTCCTCTTAGTAATTAGGTTAATCTGATTATTCAAGAGAATATATGGAACTATAATTTTAGGGACTTAGATATATTACAAAACTATCAACCTAATTACCCCCTCAATGCTAATGTCTTGGATACAAATGTATGGATACCAGAAAGGAAAGGGGCTTTCAACAACTCTTTCTATCTTAATCTATTCAGACATTTTGATCCAAATATCCAATGGTACAATATAGTGTGGAGAAATAATTTGATTCCTAAAGCCTTCTTGACTACTTGGCTACCTATAAAGGATAAATTAAAAACCAAGAACTTGATCTGAGGTCTAATAAATCAACACAACATATTTTGTAACCAAACTACTAAAACATCCTCCACCTATTTTTTCAATTTAGGTTTGCATTTGCCATGTTCATTGTTGAGTAAGTTTTACCTAATATAAAAATCTCAATATCTGTAAGTATACAAATAGTAAATTTGTAATAATTGAGGTATCGATCTCACGGGAAATTAGCTAAAACTAAATGAACGTAACTTTCTGTAAGGTCTTAAAATGTGATTTGAATGAAAAGAAATAATCAGAAATTAAAGCAATCAAACAAAATTGAGCACTTAACAACTATACAAAATAAGCTGCCACAATAAAACAAGAATGATCAAGTATGAAAGTCTAGGATTCATTCTATTGTTATTTTGCTCCTTTAACCACTTTTGATTTAATTTAATGTCGATCCTAGATTTTTGGATGGTTGATTATTCTCTCAAGACCTAATCACTTAACCCCAATTAATAATCCTCAATTGATAACAAAATTTCAAATTTACTATCTCTTGATTAACAAAAACAACCTAATGTTTTCAACTAGTTCTTAAACAATTTATCTGATAATTACGTTCTCACACAAGATCTCTCTTTGTATGATTATCAATTAGAAATTTGGGCTTCTTAGTAGGTCATTAACTCTTATTAGCCAACCTAATAAAATTACTATCGACTCACTCTCTCGATTTATTGTTAAAGTATAAGAAAATACAAATATCACAACACCCAAAACATTGCATTGAAATCAAAAGTGTTCAAATCACAAAATAAATCAAGAAAAATGCTAATATAAAATTAGAACATCATCAATGTGTATAACATCTTCCTATTCATTTAATACACCAATTTTAATGAAATTAACAAAAAATAAAGAAAAACTTGATTTAGCACTGAATTTGCAAATTTGGAAAATGTTGGACAGTTGATGCTCCTCTTGATCTTCCTTGGATTAATCTCAATTTGGTAAGATGGTGGCTACTCTTTTTTTAGGACTTTAGGTTCTTAAGTAGTTCTTGATGCTTCTAGGGTTTTTTTTATAGGGTTTACCCACTTAATTTGGTTCCAAAAATAGCCCCAAAACATTAAAATTACAAAAAGAGTCACATGTTGGAAAAGCTGAAAGTTGTTGGATTTGCTTTCTGCGCTCTCTGTCATGATCATGACAAGCAATCCACAGTCATGACCTACTTCCATACTTCCAATTCTTCTCTTCTCTTCAATTTCCTGTTACCAGGCACTCAATCACACATCTCACAGCTCTTTAAACATAAAATTAAGATCCAAATCGAGCTCAAAACCACACAAACACTTAGCATATAAACAAACAATAGTACTAACATAATTCTAAGCCTATATAAATGATAATCATCTAAGAAATACTCAGAAGAACACTTAAACATCTATTAAAACATAGTCTAGTTTACACCTATCAACATCTCCACATTTAAACTTTTGCTTGTCCTCAAGCAAAAAATAAAAACAAAAGATAAACTCAAACAAACCAAACAATAACACATACATTCATGCAACATGCTCTAGTGATTCAATGGCATCTAACATGATGAAACCAATTTAACCTCAAATAGTAATCATTCAAGTTGTTCCAACTTATTAACTGATGCAATTTGTGGTTAAGCACTTTGGATTGAATATATATATAAATCAAGACATTAACATAATATTCATTCACCTAAAGCACTTGTATACATACATTGATAATTAGTAATCAACCAAAATTGCAATTATCACTAAGTATTCCTTCATGATTTTTTCTATTTTCAAAGATCAGTAGGATTTATCTATCAAAACACCACTTTTTGATTTTCTTTAAAATTAACTTAGTCTTTTGACATGAAGGTAAACAACATCTCATGAATTTCCCCCGGTTACTCAACTAAGCCATGTTTTATTAATTAGCTTGGTTGGAATGTCATTCTAACCTTTTGACATGAAGACAAACATTTTGTCATAAATGTCCCCAGTTACTTAACTATATTACATTCTCAACTGAATATTAGCTCTATTCATAACACAATATTTGTTTCGAAAGGTCCAGAAGAATAGTTATTCATTTAATAGACATATGTATTTTTTTCATTTCACATAGCCTACCTCATTTATTTTATTCAATCATTGTCATGAAAGACTACTAATGATACTAACATATTCAGTTGATTTGTAATTATAAATTTATGTAACAAATTTCTTGAGATGAACAAACTAACATCATATCCTAATTAATATGCATATTTAACGAAAGACACTTAAAACATAAAATTCATAAGCCTATATGCCTTCACAAATTAAATAACTATGTTAAAAGCTAAACTACTTCAAGTTATTGTCATTGACGCATTCAAACAATTTGCACATATGCTCACACTATATCCACCTAATCAAAAACTAAGACAATATGATATGTAATGTTGGGCCCCGAATTTTCTTAATTGATGTCATTAAGCATGAATTATGTTAATTGTATGATTACGGCTTAGTTTGATTTAAATTGGGAGTATTAGTGGCTAATTGAGATTTATTTGAGTTTTATGTGGTTTTAATGGGAATTAAAAGGTAAAAATGTTTGAGGGCTTTTTAGGAAGATCACTTGAGTTGGAGTGGTTTAGGCTTTGCTAAGAAGGGTACTATGGTCTTTGTCCCTTCCCTTTAGGTTTAAGAGAAAGAAAGTAGAAAGAAAAGAAAGAAGAGGAAAGAAGAAGAGAAGAAGAGGAGAAGCCTTCGGTGGAGGAAAAAGAGAAGAGAAATAGGGATTTCGATCTTTGAGGATTTCTGACAGATTCGGAACATTTTTCGGGTAAGTTTCACTTCGTTTAATCTTGTTTTGGTTGGATTAAAACTAAAGATAGGTTGAATGTGTGAGAATCGGTGATTTAGGGTTTAAAGGAAAAAATGGATAGATTTCTTTGGGTTGATGGATTTGTGCATGTTTTTAAGGTGTTAATGGGTTAGAAATGTAGTTTAGGACTTGAATCAAGGTTTAGGTGTGTTGCATTTGCAAGAAGGGAAGGATTGAAGTTGGAAAATGCTGGAAAATCGGGTTCGGAGTCGTTCTTCAGGCTCGCACGTCACGACGTGCCTATGAACACGCCGCGATGTGCGCGTTCATCGCGACGTGTGAAATTACGTTCATCGCGATGTGCGAGGAAGGCAACGTCGAGACGTACGTGGAAGGCAACGTCGCGATGTGCGGGGAAATTGTGTTCGCCGTGACGAGCACAAGCCTTCGTCGCGACGAGCGAGGATGAATGTCGGGATGAGCGGGGCTTCGCCGCAGCGAGCCCCCCAGTTTTTTCGAAAGAGATATTTTGATATTTTGGGCATATCTTTTGGTGTAGATGCCTAATTGAGGTGATTTTAGATTCGTTGTGAACTAGAGATAAAGGGCTACAAGTTTTATAGAGAAGGGAAGTTCGGAATTAGCCTCTAAGGGTTCGGGAATTTGGTTGGAAGTTGAGTAGAGACTTTTAGTGTTAGTATTTTCGATGTTCAAGCTTTATGAATATTCTGTTAGATATTGGGCCTCGGGAATTGGGGATCTAGGACTCAGGCCCAATATGTTTGGTATCAGAGATTTAAGTTATGTGTCCTCAGCTTAGAATGCATATAGGATGAATTGTGTGATATATGATTTTGTGTTGCATTGGATTGATTGCATTAAGTAACAGGCATATCATGCATACATGTAGATTGACCTGTAGCTAATCCTTAATGTTTCCATTTGAAGGAGTACGATGCCACCTCGTAGAAGGACACGAGGAGTTATGGAAGGATCCGTTGTACCTGACTCTCCGACTAGAGAGGAAAGGACTGATGAGTCAGTAGCCCCAGGAAATGTTGAGGCTTATATAGGGCTAGGTTGTGAGCCCATTCCTTTGCAGACTCAGGAGTCACCGGTTTTGCAGGAGCAAGTGCCTCCGTTAGATCCGAGGCTATTCCAGGCCTTTACTCAGGTGTTTGTTCAGGCCATGGGTCAGATGCCACAGCCTTCTGCTTCAGCCCCAGTGAAGAAAGGGAGAAGGTTCGACAAGTTGAGGAAATATGGAGCAGTGAATTTCTACGGGACCACTGATCCTGAGGAAGCCAAGACTTGCTGAGAAAGACCGAGAGGGTACTAGATCAGATGGAATGTGAGGATGATGAGAGGGTTGTGTATGGTGTCAGTTTGCTTCAGGGAGACGCTCTCCATTGGTGGGAGACTGTGCCAGGGAGTTAGATGAGACCGGTAAGGTTGGCATGGCAGGACTTCCTTGCTTCTTACAGGAAGAAATATCTGTCTGAGGTATACATTCAGCGGAAGCAGAGGGAGTTCCTCAGTCTTACCCAGAGGGAGATGACAGTGAGTGAGTATGAGCGTCGGTTCACTCAGTTGGCGAGGTATGCTTCGGATTTGATGCTGAGTGAGGCTGCTAGATGTCGCCGGTTTGAGTCGGGACTGCATTTGGCCATCAGAGAGAAAGTGATAGTGCAGAAATTTTGTGACTTTCAGCAGTTGGTTGAAGCAACTTTGAGGGTTGAGAATATTGAGAACATCAAGGGTTTAGTGAACAAAAAAAAAAAGGAAGAGAGCAGTTTAAGAGGGGAGGTAGTACTTCTATGCCTGAGAGGAGTGTCAGAACCTTCCCTGTGCAGTCTGAGGAGAGGAGCAGTGGTGTGAGCCGATCTCAACCTGTGAGGACTTCTACTATTTCTCACCAAGCTTCAACGATGGGCGGCAGTAGAAGGGGAGATGGAGATAGGCCATTTGTTCCGAAGTGTGAACACTATGGAAGACCCCATAGAGGAGAGTGTTACAGATTGACAGGAGCTTGCTTCAACTGTGGGGAGAAGGGGCAACTAGCTAGAGAGTGTCCTCAACCTCCACGAAAAGAGAGGAGCCAGATGCAAGCACCCAAGAGATCTAAGACTCTGGGACATAAGACTTCTACAAAAGTGGGCAGTTCTGATGCAGCGAAGAGAGTGAGTCTTCCAGGTAGACCCAGGAGGCAGGCACTAGCTAGGGTGTTTGTGATGACTCGAGAGGATGCTGAGACCGCTCCAGATGTTGTCACTGGTACGATTACGTTATTTTCTGATAATGTGCATACTCTGATTGATCCGGGTTCTACTCATTCATTTGTTTCTTCGAGTAGACCTGTGTGTGATAGAAATTTGAGCCCTTTGGATACTCCACTGATGGTGAGTACTCCAATCGGGCAGTATATTATTATCAGTCAAGTATATAGAGAGTGTGAGCTATGTATTGGTGGAGAACTTCTAGTAGTGGATTTAATGCCACTGAAGATGAGAGGACTAGATGTGATTTTGGGTATGGACACGTTAGAGAGGTACAATACCCGGCTGGATTGTAAGCAGAAGATAGTGGAATTTGAATTGGATGACGGCAGAAAAGTGGTGTTTACTGGGGACAGAAAAGCGAGTCCGCCCAGAATTGTTTCAACTTTGACAGCAGAAAGGATGATGAGGAAAGGATGTGAGGCATTCTTAGCCTATGTGGTAGACACCAGGGCAGATAGAGGGAAGCTGGAGGATATTCTAGTAGTCAGGAAATTCTCGGATGTCTATCCCGAGGAATTGCCAGGACTACCGCCAGCTAGGGAAATTGAGTTTCCCATTGAGCTAGTTTCAGGTACTGCGCCGATTTCAATTCCGCCTTACCGGATGGCTCCGGCAGAATTGAAGGAGCTTAAGGAGCAGTTGGAGGAGTTGATGGAGAAAGGGTATATAAGGCTGAGCTCTTCACCTTGGCGAGCTCCGGTCCTTTTTATGAAGAAGAAGGATGGATCATTGAGGATGTGTGTAGACTATCAGAAGCTTAATCAGGTCACTGTGAAGAACAGGTATCCGCTTCCTTGCATTGATGATCTGTTTGATCAATTGCAAGGGGCGAAAGTCTTCTCCAAGATAGACTTGAGATCGGGTTACCATCAGTTGAGGATAAAGGAGTCTGATATGCCAAAGACTGCTTTCAGGACACGGTATGGGCATTTTGAGTTTTTAGTTATACCTTTTGGATTGACAAATTCCCCTGCAGCCTTTATGGATTTGATGAATCGAGTCTTTAAGTCATTCTTGGACCAATTTATCATTTTCTTCATTGATGATATATTGGTTTATTCCAAGAGTGATCAGTTAACAAGCTGAAGGTGAGATTAGTTGTAAAGGGCTACGCACAAATCGAAGGTGTGGATTATGGAGAAACATTTATGCCTGTGGCTAGGGTTGAAACGATCAGGCTGTTATTGACATACGCAGCTGAGAAGGGATGGAAGGTACACTAAATGGACGTTAAGTTCGCCTTCCTTAATGGTATTCTACAATAGGAGATTTACGTTCAGCAACCGGAAGGGTTCATGATAAAGGAAAAGGAGGAGTGTGTGTATAAATTGAATAAATCTTTACGGGCTTAAACAAGCCCCTCGGTATTGGTATGCTAGGATAGATGCATTTCTCTTGGAGATTGATTTAAGAAGAAGTAGTAGTGAACCGACCCTTTATGTGCGGGTACAAGAAGGTGATGAAATTGTGATTTCAATTTATGTAGATGATTTGTTGATCACCAGTAGCTCTGAGAAGCAAATAAGTTCCCTGAAGCAACAGTTTGGTAAAGTTTTTGAAATGACAGATCTAGGATTGATGAAATATTTTTTGGGTATGGAGATCGATCAGCGTGAAGGAAGAATGAAGGTAAGTCAGAAGAAATACGTATGTGATGTATTGAAGAAATTCAATCTGGATCAATGTAAGGCTGTCTCAACTCCACTATGCCCGAAAGAAAAACTCATGAAGAAGGAAGATGGAGATGAAGTAGACTGTAGAAATTACAGAAGCATGGTAGGCTGCCTAATGTATATATCAGCCACAAGACCTGATATAATATATTCGGTAAGCTTACTCTCCAGCTAATTGAGTAATCCTGGAAGACAACATTTAACAGCAATTAAGAGGGTCTTGAGGTATCTAAGAGGGACAATCGAATTTGGTCTTTTATTTGAAAGAACAGGTGACTGTAAGCTCAGTTGTTATGCGGATAGTGATTGGGGAGGAGCAACGAGGACTTGAAAAGCACGTCTGGATACTGTCTGACGTTAGGATCAGCGTGTTTTTCTTGGAATTCAAAGAAACAAGAGCTGGTAGCTCTCTCAACAGCTGAAGCTGAACTGGTGGCAACAACTGCAGCAGCAAAGCAAGTTGTGTGGGTGAGAAAATTGCTTCGATATCTGCAAGTTCATCTAACTTCAGCCACTGTGATATATGTAGATAATCAGGCGGCAAGTTCCATCTCATTGACTTCGGTATTCCATGGAAAGACGAAACATTTCAAACTTAGATATTATTATCTAAAAGACGTACAACAAGAAGGTGAGTTAAAACTAGAGTATATCTCTACGGAGAATCAGAAGGCTAATCTCTTTACTAAAGGCTTTCACAAGTCGCGATTTCAACAATTAAGGCAAATGGTGGGAGTTTAGAAGTTAAATTCCTGATCCAAGGAGGAGAACGTAGGTTATATGTCTCAGAAATTTTCGGACAACTTGAAGACGTTCATACAAGCCATGCAGCTACGTAAAGAACTCAAGAATGAAAGAATTCAAGACATTCAAGAACAGTCGGTTACAATCAGTTAGATGACAGTTAGAAAATAGCTATAAATGTACAGTTGATTACTGAAGTTGAACACACAATCGTTGAATGAAATCTCAGTTTTTCACTGGGTTCTTAAGCTCCTCTGTTTGCCCCTGTTTTTCATATCGTTTCTCTCACTAGCTTTCTCTCTCTAAGTTTTCAGCATTTTAGTCTTTTGTTTTCGTATGATCGATAGATAACAACAGTACACTCTATATGTACAAATAAAAAACGTGCGCGGTTGATGAAAAGTATATATGCGTACGGTAGATAAAGGAGAGATGTTTTTCTGGCTCTTAAAAAGAAGGAGAGATGAGTACATATATGTGTGTTCTAGTAAACAAGATGGGCAAATATATATAGGGAAAACCAGATGAACGTTAACTGAGAGCATCAAGAGAAGTAATGTTTAGTATAATAATAATAAAGATGAACGTTGCATGAAAGTATTCGTAACTGAAAAACAAGAGAAAACGCATGAACTAATCAAGTTTTGGATCAACCACAACACCAACAGGAAGCAGGGAAAAGGAAACAGGGACCTTGGGGGGATTGGATCACTTAAACTATTCTTATGTGTAAAATAAAAATATTTTAAATAATGTAATCTTAGTAGCTACCAAAATTACTGAAATAATGGTCCTCTGGTTGAATCCGTTGTAGAACTATACTTGTACTTCTTGATGAAGCGGTAAAGCCAACAGTCGAATGTTTAAAGCAAATGCTGGGTTTCTGGGAGATTGATTGATTGCTTTAAAGTAGAAGTTGTCAACTAATTAGGCTGTGAGTTCTTCAACTTCAACGACGAAAATTATGGGGCTGATAAAATTTGGCGATACTTTCAAGTTTTGTGTGTTTTAAATATTGTCCCAATATTTGTGAAGACAAAAAGCACATTCCTTAATTTTTCCTAAAGCGGCTTCTTGCTGCAGTTGTTTCATTCTAGGGATGACACTGTGGAGCAGAAAGTATCAATTCAACGGCTTCTTCGATCGATGTCTGAAGTGCGTACGTTATGCTCATTGCTGTTTTAATTTTCTATAAGCAATTGCATATGGTTACTTTTTTTCACCTTGTTTAGATGAGCCCAGTATCAATATTCCTTTAACAAGCATTAAAGGAAGCAATTGATTGAATTAAAACATTGAGATAAAAGACTTGTTTTTAACTACAAATTCATATTATGATCAAACCACTAGTTAAACATATAATTCCATAAAGGGGTGTATGGGAAGTAGAAGGCTAATAAATAATGACTTATTGTTACATTTCTAATGACTAATAAAGAGTTGCAAGAGATGGGTCTTTTGTATTAATTTCTCTCTTTGTAATTGTAACAGGAAATCACCCACCTAAGTAGTGCCAATCCATCGAACAGAAAGTTCCATACAACTGAAAATGATAAGATAGCAGAAACATTATGATGCAAGCGGGACCACGAATAATCGAGCAAGGCCAGGCAGAGAACTAGCTATACCATAATGGTCCATGACCAAAGCTAGGACCAAAAGATTTAAAGAGGCTTTTTGGTTGCATGTGGACTCTTATCTTCAGAAGATGGCGAGCTCCAAGCCTACTGGAGGAGAGCTAGTTGGGTCACAGTCTAAATTGATCAACTTGTCTCAAATCCTTGGACCGGATACATTTGGGGCTTAAAAACACGAAGAATTGGGCTATTCAATGCTTCATCACTTAAGCCTAAGAAGATATCCGACCTATTATTTAATTTTTGAACTTCGTTTTATTTTGGGCTTCAATGTATTTTAGCCCAACCTATTATTATTTGACCTAGGTATAAATACTTATGTTTTAGGGTTTTACAATTTTTTAGTTGATTGTTTTGAGTGTCGTCGGCTTTAGAGAGAATATTATTCTCTTGTTCTTGTTACTTTTCGAACCATCTTTCACTTATCAATTGTTTTCTCAATTGTGGCGTGTTGATTG